>CAJNJA010061864.1:0-23477 GCA_905231915.1 Symbiodinium necroappetens
CTCGCACGCTCGCTCGCTCGCTCGCTCGCTCGCACGCACGCACGCACGCACGCACGCACGCACGCATGCACGCACGCACGCACGCACGCACGGACGGACGGACGGACGGACGGACGGACGGACGGACGGACGGACGGACGGACGGACGCACGGACACGCGCGCACCCACACACACACGCGCACGCACGCGCACGCGCGCGCGCACACACACACACACGTGCGTATGCTTGTGTATATGATGCAGTAGACTATGTTTACCGGTGTACATGTATACTTTATCTTTGTCTATATATGTATCCGCTTCCATACTTGTATGTATGTACATACATACATACATACATACATACATACATACACACATACCTCTCTCTCTATATACATACATACATACATACATACATACATACACACATACATACATACATACATACATACATATGTTCGTATGCTAGTTTAGGCATCATGCATGCATGCATGTGTAAATGCATGTATGTACTTGCTACATATTCCAGTAGACTGCACCACACGTCGTTCCTCCTGTCGCAGATTTCGGCCAGGATCAGTCGCCGCCCTCCATCCGCGGACGCGACATTACGCTGACGCTGCGACTTCTTTCGGGGCGGGAGGTCGCTGGGCTGCATTTCCCGCTGACGCTGTTGAATGACACAAAACTAAGCGTAAGGTTGAGCGGCTAAACAAGCTGGTCCAGGGTGCCGTCTGGTTGGGGGTCTTCTTTAGAGTCAGAATCCCTGTGTATTTGTGGTACAGTACATGTAGCCCGAACTTGCTTGCAATCCTGTTCCAGCTGTGGCTCCTCTTGTTAAGCCCAGGCGCGCCCTGCCCCTCCAAGGAACAGAAGCCCTGAGCTCCAAAACCGGACCCAGACCTGAGAAAGGGCGGGTGTAGATCCGGATCGAAGTATGGTCAGAGTAAGTGGCTTAGTGGGCTTTTTTCTCCGCAGCTGTAGGCTTCAAGCTCCTACATGGGGAGTTCGGGGCTTCGGGGTCCAGGCTGAATGGAGCAGCTCTTTTGAGCAAGAAGACTACCCTTCTGCAGCTGCGAGTTGCCACCCAGCTTTGGCCAAGGGTTTAAGACATAACATAGTGTCGTTAGTCTCCATTGACGAAGCCGTTGTGGGCAACAACCTGCTGCGGCTCAGGTGCACATCAGCATCAATGAGGACCGCAGCTGGCTCCAGATTTCCGTTGACCTGTATCTGTCATGCTTGCGAATCGTGCGTCCTGGAGTCTGCCCAAGTCAGGTGCGGGTGCAGTGTTTGCCGAAAGGGCTCACGCAGATCGCAGGGTCAAATGTAGACGGCCCAGTGGGTTCTCGGAACACAGCAATGCCTTTGAAGCACCTTCATCACACGATATACCTTTGCAGTGCAGGCAGGTAGGGTCGTGAAACCGTTTCCGTTTCTCGTTGTAGTCAAAGCTTGTTGGCAGTACCTGTCTGTACTTCATACCCTGAACCCGCCAACAAGCCGTGCTTGTTCATGTCGAAAGCCCGCTTTCCGCCCACATCCTTCCAAAGAAGAAGATGGGGCAAAACTTGCACGGTGACGAAGGCATCATTATGCAACAGCGACGTGTATATACATGCTACAGTGGAAATGTTGGGAGAAGAAAATAAGGACTGCTGTAGTTGTCGACTATTTGGAAGCCTGAACAGGACGCGACATCGGATGCCTTCTTTTGTTGGTGTGGGACTCCTCCACGAATGCCAGTGCTGTTAGAGGCAACCTCGTAAGCCCTAAAGAATTCCGCTTGGGAGGCAACCAGGCCAAACGACGAATCCTTGCATAGAAGCTTGAAGTGTTCTCCCATTTAGACGGCCGAAACATCAAGATTAAAGACCCCAAGCAGGAGCCCGCCCACGGGCGTGAAGTGAGACTGTTCCTGTTGGATAGCACAGGCATCGTCGGCTTTAAAGCTCTCGGCTTTATAGGGTTTAGGAGCTTATAAGAGTTTATGGGTTGAGTTCGGCTTCCGCGCTGAAGGGTGTGCAAATCATCTTCTTTGACTTACCTTGTTGCGAGTTCCTGCAGGATGCGACGATGGCAGAACTGCGGCGCTACATTGAGAAGACGCTTCGCTGGCACCCACAGCAACATTTGTGTATATTTGTAGGGCTTAGGATCCCAAACTTCCTGAAAATTCGGAAAGTGTATGAGTGGCGAGGACACTGGCCTTGCCTGCACACCTCACGCGACTCTACCTGGGCCAGGCGCGGGTTCCGTTGTTTACCGGTCTGTGGCTTGAGTCTCAGGATTTAGGATTCCAGGTTTAGGCTGGAGGCTTGGGGATGAGGCAAATCAGTGGGGAGCCCGGCACCGCCTTGTTTAAGGAAGATACCAGCGACTGTGTGACGTGCTATGCGCTTCGGGCCGTCACTATTTCTTCTTGTGGAAGATATGTGATCACAAGATAAGACAGCACTAGGGGCTGTTCTGTCGATTCAACTCTTAAAAGTCCAACCTCACGGTTTGGGGAGTCCCATTTGGATACCTGTTCAAGGGGTGCTGGGTTTGAAGATGGAGGATCTGGGGATTTAGTCCACACAGCCACTACCAACAAAACCTCTTGCGCTTTGCTCCGCTATCCTGAGCTATGTGGGGTTACTTGAGTCGGGACCGCGGAGCTCGGGAACTTGCAGGTCAGATGATTCGCAAGCGCATGGGGCTGTACGATGGAACGATGCAAACTTCAAGCACTCCGGGGCCTCTTCAGTACCCTCCGGGTTTACCACAAGGGGGGCTGTCGTGTTACTTGTGCTATGTGTGGGTGTCGTCCATGGCCCTGGCCGCTTCGAAAGTCAACATGGCCCTGGCCATGTTAGTCTGAACCAGCTAACGAGGATGATCCTCCTTGACCTTCCAGGTGTTTGGTCTGGCGACTGTTGCTGTCGGCATCACTACGGGGTTGCTGACGCTGCGTTTAGGTGTTCCAAACTAGGCACAAGATGCTGTCACTGGTCTTACTATGCCCATGACCGTTACGCCCACCCAAAGCTGCAGATTTAGGGTTGAAGGTATGTAGCCTCCCCTGTGAATGATGCCTGTTGATCTACAGCCTTCATTTTGTAGCCTCTCTGTGCGACACACCCGGTAAGCTGCAAATTCGTTGATGCACAATACGATGATGATGCCGTCCTTGATGATGACATGGCGTCGGAGTTCAGCAATTCGGTAATAAGAGCTTTTGCGAGCTTGCCGCAAGTCAGTGAAGCCGCCGAGCCGTCCCATGTCAGGACCAGGTTAATTCTGGCTACGACAGCACGCTAGCAACTGGGCTATGGTAGGTATGTGCCAATACTGCCCAGGCACCAGGGGTAGTTTGCTGGAGCCCGAATCAGGAGAGGTTTGTCCCTAGGATTTCCCGGAACAACTTTGTGTTCAGGACTTCGGAGGTTGGAAATTTGCAACTTGGGCGAAGCTGGGGGGGGGGTGGGGGAGGTGGGGAGGGGGGGTGGCGATGACGACATGATGATCACGACATTACGATGGCGACATGATGCTGACGACATGGTGATCGAGAAAATAACAGTGGCGACATGATCATGACGACCTGATGGCGATGGCGACATGATGATGATGATGATGGTGATGATCATGGTGGTGACGGTGATGCTGATGATGATGGTGACGAGTGATAATGATGATGATGCTGTTGTTCATCATGATGCGTCAGGTTGAAGACGACAGCGGCGGTCTCTGAAGTCTAAACAAGCTGAAGTGCCGTAAGTTCATGCTCAGACCCAAGCCTTGAACCCGTCCAAAACTCTAGACCGAAACACCGCAAAGCAACAAGACATACCAAGACTGTTAGGATTCGGCGGTTTTGTCGAGCTGCACGAAGTGCTGCAAATACCATCTAACTTGCCTCCCTGCTGCGAATCCTGCCTGAAACACAGGGTTTTCGTGATGTGCTGAGGCACTACTCCACGACAAAACCCAGAGTTTTTGCATGATGTGTTTCCGCCCTCAACACAAGAAACCCAGAACCCCGAACCGAAACACAACAACAAACCGGGACTATCGGGATTCTGTGTTTTTATGGAGGTGCACGAGATGCTGCAAAAAACAGCGAGTTCGCTCTCCTCTTGCAACTTCACCATGAAACACCGGGTTTTCCTCATATTTTCAAGTAGTACTCCGCACTCGCACAACACAAAAACTCGAGTTTTCGCATGTTTTCGTCGTCCTAGTGACGCCAAAAGCTTGCTTTACAACATCTGTGCGTGCGTATTTCCAAGCCATAGTCATAAGTACACGCGAAGACATGTTCCGAATAATGTAACTCTGTTGCGTAAGTGCTGGAATCTGCGGTTTTTGCGGTGCTTTCGAGCTGTTGCAACAACTTCTTCTGTTATACTTCCCCATGGTCTCCGGGAAACCCCCAGGGACATGACACAGGAGATGCTGCAGGGGATAGTTGAGGGCCATTCTAAAACCTTCCTTGCGAGCCTTATTCCGTTTGGGGGAGCAAACAGTGTAGCTTCTCGGTGCGCGCGCCGCGCACCGACGCACCGGACGCCGCATAGCCCGGCGCACGCGCACCGGCGCACCAGCCGCACCCGTGCATCGCCCACACCTGCTAGGCTCGCCCTGCACTCTCGCTGCGTATGTACCAGCTGACCTCAGCGCAATCAATGTAGTCGGCGCAATCGGCGCAGTCGGCGCAAGCCGGTGCAGGTGGCGCAATCGGCGCAGCCGGCGCAATCGATGCAGCCGGCGCACTGATTGAAAAATCAGGAGCGCCCCATCTTCGAAGTTCAGGGGTGCATGCGATAGGAGTTCTGACTTTTAAACTCAGGGGCGCCCCATCAGTCCAAGGCTCCATCCTCGGAGTTCAGGGGTTATGGGAGTTCTGATTTTAAAATCAGGCGGCGCAGCCGGCGTAAGCGGCGCAGCCGGCGCAAACGGCGAAGCCATCATCAGGGTTGAGGGCAACATGAAGCCATGAACACCTGAAACACACCAAGCATTTCTGCTGCCCAGGCACAAGCAGGGATTGAGGATGAGGGCGTGCTGACTGTGGCCAAAAGCTTGGAATGGCGAGTTTTGAGTGTATCAGGTCGAGCTTACTTGCGTAGATGCTGACTCAACCCCAGACCGTCAGCCTGGAGGTTTCCAGAAGAGTCCCTAGAGCACTAGAGCCGCTCACGGCTCTCGCGTTTAAGATTGCAGGGAGTAGCGCATATTCTCACATTCCATCTCTTCGGGTGTTAGTTTTTCATCTCCGTCCTAGGACCCAGAATTCCCACCACCGATTCGAGCTTGGGGTATGCCGAGGGCGCCGAAAATCCCGCAGGAAGACAAGCCGTGTTTTCTAACATGTCATGTCACTTTGAGTCTTTGAGTCGACTGATTCCTCCCGCCCTGGGCAACGGGGGCGGAGCCGAATTTCGGGGCCGGCCGAGGTGAGCGTGGCCAGTGAAGAGTTCGAAGAGGTAACTCTCGAAGGCCTTGGAGCGTGTGGCTTTAAGCGATGGCAAGCCTGAGTCCTAAGTGTAGTTGAAGCAGAGTGTCTATACAGGAATGAAGCCGCAGTTTGTTGAGGCTCCGGCAGTGCGCATTCGTGGTGCAGAGTCTTCTGCTTGCTGTCAGACATTCCGGGGCGCAGGATCTCGAAATTGGTTTGCGCACGTACCGCTGTCTTATTTGGGGGGAATGCAGTCGACAAGGCTATGCACGTTGAAGGCTTCCGGGTTTTCCGTCGTGACGACATACCATATCGGAAATAGCTTGTCCCGTCATCGAGGCAGACATCCTTCACAGGCCGTCGATGCCCAAGAAGCCATGCCTGCTATTTATTGCTAGCACGAACTGCATCGCAAAGCCACTGGAAGACGCACCAGCGTCAGTGTTGGACGTTAGATCAGAAGAAGTGTAGCTTAGTTTCGCAAAGCACGAAGCCCAAAACACATCCCTATAGCAAACATGTGAGCCACCATACAGTCCCGTACTTAGCTTAAGGCCGGAGTCGCAGTTTTGTGGAGGCTTTGGGCAGCAGCTTTTGCCCGCCCGGCTTCGCAAAGTGAAGTTGTCAGGCCTGCGGCCTTGCGATGTGTTCGAACTTGGTGGGTTTGGGGTTTCTGGCTTCGGGTTTGGGGAGGCGGTGCCCGGTGTCTTTGTTGAGGAGGGCATCTCTGCATAGGGTCCATGATGGTCCATGCTGATGATTCCGGAGAATTCCCGAAGGGGCGAGGTCCATAATGGAGGCCGAAGCAGAAAGGAGCCTTGGTATCCTTTCAGTTACTCACTTCCAGGAGCCCCGTACGAGCCGATCTTGAGATCCCAGGGTCTTGTGGCAGCGTCACACTTCCATTCCGAGGGTTTCCAGATCTTGGAAGTTGGGTTTGGACGGCTGCTCTGTGAGGAACCCTAAACTCCTCAGACTTAACATCGTGAGCTCTGAACCCCAAGCCCAAACCCCGAGAGCCTCCTGTGAGCCTGAGCACTCCTATTGTTTTGTTTGAATAGCCTTGTCTCGCTTGAAGTCACTAGAGATCCCGAAGCAGCTCACATGCCATTGATCGGGCCCGAAGAGCGAAATCGCAGAAGAAGGAACTCTTTGTCTGAAGCCGGAGGCGCCTGCGCCTTCTGGCGGCACTACACCTTCAGCCGCCGGTCTGCACTGACTTTGAATCTGCTCAGAGGAAAGTAGGAGCCTGAAGCCAGGCCCTAAAGATTGCGGTGAAGCCTAACCATGATGAAGTCTGAAGCCGCATAGATCAAACCTAAGCTTACAGCTCTCAACTCCGAACACACAAGAACGTGGATCCTGAATCTTACAAGACAGCTTTAGCCAGCAGCGGGCTTTAACCAGTTATGCGCTGTCTCACAGCATAAGAGGTTTCAGGGCGAGTCCCCCAAGTCCAGAAACCCTAAATCGCCAGAACCTGAACCCCCGCCAGCACTGCTCCTCTGCATCCCTGCTTCTGCCCAGGGGACGCCCTGCTGGGGGACAAGATCTCCATCAGGCCCGCCCTGCTTACAGCATCCTCAGCCATTTGCAACAATTCCAGTCGATAACATGTGCATGTCTGAATGTATGTACGTAGACATATATTGTGTATGTGTTGCCCCTTTGTGCAGTCTTGATGTTCGCAAGGGCGATGCTTTGGATTGCGCTAAATGGAAGGGTACCAGGACAGAGGGGGAAAATTGAAAGGAAAGGGGCTTCGTAGGTTTCATGGTTTAGGGTTCCGCACGACAGCTTGCGCGTGCCCGGTCAAGTTTCATCTTGATCTGGAAAGCCCTGAGTCTTCCCATGCTCTTTGTCCCTATATGTACGGCCCTCAAGGATCTGAGGATGCATTTGCTGAACCACGCTGGGGCTTCAAAATGGTGGAGCCACAAGCCTTTGCTCTACAGCTTATCTAACTTATCTAACTTATACGTTACTGGGTTTGTAGCTTAGACATCTAAGCCATGGGCCGTGCTCCAGGTGCGTGAAGCAGGCGTTTTCCGACGAGGAGTGGGCCGGGAATCTCGTAAAAGAGACACCTGGCAGATGTCAGTCCCACCAAAAAAAACCTGCAACCCAAGCTCTACAACTCTTGCCTTAAACGCTACGTAGAGTACTCCAAGCTCGGAAACCCAAAACTGGTTCTGGAAGATGCACATTCAGTGAGTGCTTTGGTTTCAATAACTTTTGACTCAGCCTAATTTGCATAGACAAGCTGTGAAGTTGGGTTGAAACACTGCCGCGGCCGAATGTTGAAGATTTTTCCACCTCCGAATTGAGTGGCTAATTCCAAACCGACTGCATTGTAGTTGGGATGTGAGGGGACACAGGGTGTCCAGAGGTGCAGGTGCAACAGCGCATTTTCGAGTTGTGAGTTTGCTTGTTTGCGGATTTCGCAAACCCGAACCTCTTTGCCTTGAGTTATGGCGCCTTTCTGGCTTCTCGGAGTTTCGGGTCCGGAAAGGTGAGATTTTGTTGTAAGAATCCTCAAGGCAGGAGGCACATCATGCTATCTTATACAATGTATCACACGAGGTTAGGACCAGCCCTACCTGTCGAGACGTCTGAGGGGCCAAATCCCCACATGTAGGCCCTAAATCCCATGCCCGAACCCTGGAAGCAGACAATGTAAGCTCGACTTTGCGCACCACGTTCGGCCAGTAGAGGCCAGAACCTTACCTTGACTCTTTCGATTGCCATGAAGCGTTAGCGTTAGGTTCGGGTCTGTGGCTGATCGAGGACAACGGGCGCAATGTAAGTCAGAGTTGGAAGGATACCAATCTCGGAAGCGCTGAGCGCACTGAGGATCTACCTGCTCCAACACTTCAAGCACGAGAATATCTTGATTCTTGCCTGAGGGGTCTTTAGAATCGAAGGTATCGCAACTTCCGGGATTGACGATGCTGTTTTGGATTCCGGTTGAGGTCGGCTAGGAAGACTTGGCTTGCAAACCCCGATAAGGGCCATTAACTCTTTAGTGGCCAAGTCTTGTGGACTCCTAGGACCTCTCACAAAGTCTCATTATGTTGACAGGTACACTCACCGAGATCTGTGTGAGCAAACATGCAGATCTCAAATCCTGAGTGGTGTCTCCTGAAGACGGGGGGTTGGCTGCGAACCCCGGAAAACTGTGGCAACCATCGTAATAACGAGATTGCAGTGCCATTGGCGATGGGAGCAGAAAGATGGTAGCCTGGTAGACTGTCCAAGCATTGTGCTGCCAACGGCAGGAGTAACATACTAACAAGAGAATGTGGCACTGTCCGTATTGAAGCAGGTGTCTCTTTTCCGGTGGCTTGTTCAGGACAGACCATGCCACCGTACTATTGTACTGAACTACTTGCTACAGTACTTTTGTTTTTCGTTACAACTACTGCAAAAGTGTACTTCACTTCTGTACCACTCTAGGGGCACGAGAGGGCGTCTGGGGAGCGATCATATTATTCAGGCCGTCAAGAAAAATAGCAGGGCTAGCAGTCAAAAGCTATGTTGACACACACAATCACTTCCGGGGGTTGACTCAGCAGAATGGACGTGATGCTTACCAGTTATGGGCGTCGAGCTTGAGGATCACTCCTAAAGTCCCTTGCCGAAAACCTTCATGACCTCCTCGGACGCGAACGCGTTCCGGGTATGTAGGCAACAAGATCCAGGACATGCGTCTAACGACCTACCAAGGAAGCTGTTGGATGTGCCGCCTGCCTTCGAAGACTTCAACGACATCTGCCAGAGCCCCAGGACATGCAGTGCTCTTTCAGGATGCCTGGCGTTCGATGGTAGTGCCTGTAAGGTTTCTGTTCTGCCCGCAGGAACCAACTCACATGAACTATTGAAGTGGTTGAAAGAGTGTTGACCGTCTTGGAGACTTTGACAATAGCCGACCGTACCTTCTCTCCAAGAAAACTTCGTGAACCTCAAGTCTACTGACGCTTGATGCCATGATGCTCGCGAATCAGGGAAGTCACGCGAACAGGAGCTGGTGCTCGTTAAGCCTGGCATTTGGAAGCCGAGACGTCCACTGAGGCGCTCCGCCTGTGGGAGCCCTCCAGTCAACCCCCGAAAGAACTCGGCAACACAGACACAACTGTCGAGAGAGACGTGCTGAAGGCACATGTATCGGCACTCACACAGCCGCATGCGGTTATTCGAAGCTTAGGCAACTGACCCAGTCAAGCCTGAAGACCTTGCTGAGGCATCATGGTGGAACACATGGACATCGACCTGGCGTCAGTCCTGAGGACACTTCTGTGTGTGTGTAATAAATAATAAATACAAATAAATAAACAGGCAGATAAACATCGACAAATAAACGGTTGTGGGAGCAACCAGCGTAGCGTCTCTACGGCGCCCAGGAGTTCTGATTTAAAATTGAGGGCCGCCCCATCAGTCCAAGGCTCCATCTCCGGAGTTCAGGCGTGATAGGAGTTTTGACTTCAAATTCAGGGGCACCCCATCATTTGCGTCAGTTTTGCACTGCTTCAAAGTTGTCGCTGAATGAAGATTTGCCGTTGCAAATTCAGTGCATGGCCCAAACAACTTATAGCCAACATAATCACCATCCTCTCACGTCAATGATCGGCAGCGGCGCTAAGGACCCCGATACCTTGCAGGTCTCGCCCTTGCCGGTCGGCCTGGTGTCGTCTTGTACACATCCGGCTCTGGCCCTGAACCTCCGACATCTACATATAGTAACCCTCAACACCGGCCTGTGAGCCAAACGACATATATCTGCCCGACTCATCCCAGAAGCCCCAAGCCTTCGATTACTATATTGCTGCCGCCAATCCTCAAGTCTATCTGCACGAGCTGTGCATATAGTCGTAAACCCGTGAAGTGGAAAACAGCACGCTGCATAATTATACCGGACGGCTCACAGCCGTCACCGGCGTACAATCTTACGGCTCGCCACAATCACCCGCGCACCGACACACCCTCATCGCACCGGACGCCGCATTACGCCGCACCAGGACCACCACATATTGCCGCAGTGCAGCTCGCACTGCGCGCCGCGGTCCATGCTGCACAAGCGGCGCAAACGGCGCAACTGGCGCAATCGCAGCCGGCGCAAGCGGTGCAGCCGGCGTAAAAGGGGGCGGTCGGCGTAAGCGGCGTAGCCAGCGCAGCCGGCGTAGGCTGCGTAAGCGGTGCAGTGGCAGCCGGCGTACCGGCGCATCCGCGGTGCATGGCGCACCGGTGCACCGGCGCAACGGCGCAACTGTGACGTGCTACGCCCATTGCCCCCACACTCAACTAAACAAATGCCTAGATTCTTTATATACGTATTTAGTCTTATATTTGCATTTATTTTTCTGCTTGTACACACATGCACATGTTTACATAGAGTATTATGTTGCATCTTATACATACACATATATGTACATATGTGGTATATGTGAATGACAGTTAGAGAGATAGATAGGTAGGTAGGTAGGCCGGTAGGTAGGTAGGTAGATACGTAGGTAGATGGATGGATCGATAGATGGATAGGTGGCGCGATAGGTCACAGGACAAAGAAGCCAAAAAAGGATGCCATCTCCAGGAGCTCTCAGGAGCTCACCGAGGAGCACTGCCAATACCTGACCTACCAAATCCTGAGGCAAACGAGGGAAAGGGGAATCGGAGTTGTAACATATGCTGGGTAGTCGTGGTTTCTGTCGGTTTTAGGCATTTTCCCGCAGTTGCCCTGCCTCTTTTGGAGGTCTTTGTCGGGTTCGGGTTTTGTGAGCGGCGGAGGGCTGGGGAGGTGATCCGTGGTAGTGTGCTGCATTTTCTGATTGGCTGGCTCTCACCCTGACAACGAAGCCGAATGGTCGAGATTTGAAGCTACATGGTGCACAGATAGAGTTTTCTAAAGTACGCAGACGTGTCGAGAGGCTTCACCGCAGGAGACGAGCTAGCCCCTCTAAAGGAACGAGCAGTGCAGTTAGCACAACGTGCAAAAAATTGTTTTTGTTGCTGCGCTTCGGGGTTTTGCAGAAATGGACCGGAAGAAGAAAAGATCCTGGGCCGTCGCATTTTTACATTCCCCGCTTGTCAGCAGCGGAGCCGCAGTGGGATACATAGCTTAGAGGGTTCTGAACAGAGTTGTGCCGATCTTGCAGCGTGACAAGAGGGGCAGATCCAGAAGGTGGTGCAGGGATAGTGTTCAAATACTTTTACAGTGACCAGGCCTAAGACTCGGCCACGTGCTAGCACTGTCCGTACATAGCGCTGTGCCACGAAGAATACACATCCGCAAGCAAGCAGTTGACAATGGTGCCGCAGCAAAGCAACATAGAGACAGAACAAAAAACGCATCTGGGAACCGTAGGAGCATCCGAATTTTGTAGAAGACTATCTGAGTCGAAACACGACACTTAATTTTGGGAGGTCTACTGCCACTTGGGCTTGTATCTCGGCATGCCGACTTGCATGGGACTACACAGCCCTTGGCTTGAGAAATTTGAGCCGGACGACAGAACCTCACTGCATCACAGGGCCCTGAGCTACATGCACTCTGCCGGTGTCATTCATCACCAGCTGAAGCCCCGCGTCGTCATGGTGAACAAGTGACTCGGAGTGCATGTACGAGAAGTGTTTGGTGAGTGTGGCGTGCGGGGTCGGCATTCGTGGTGCAATGCAGTGCAATGCGCAATGCGTATGAAAGGGTGTGAATGAGTGCATGTGTGGATGCTTCTGTGTGTTGTGTGTGCCGAGTTGTTTTTGCTACAGCTACGTACGACTCGGCCAGCCTCAGTAGTGGCATGCCCCAATCCAAACGTAGTAGTTACAGTACAACATTCCCAGGCTCATTGCTTGGTCGTCTTGACAGCATTCCGACTGGTTACTGGTTACGGCGGGGTGGTTCAGATTTAAGCGATTGGGGGTGGCTCCAAACGAGACCGTTAAGGTTAAGGGATGAGCTCTAACTTGCTTTGTCAGCCTTCCAGGAACTGTCATGTGAAGCTGACAGACTTCTTGGACGCCCTGCCTGCAAACGCAGGCCACGGATTGGGAGCTAGCATTAGAGGTTTGGGGGCTTTAGGCGGATTTGACAGCCACCGGAGACCCAGTCGGAAGTCTCAGTGGGCTATGCATATGCATAGCGTTACACAGGCACATACACATACTCATATTCGTGCATGCACACGGACATGCACACATATCATGTTGGGACTTAGTAAGCTACGAGCCCTTTGTGACCCCGGCTCTATTTCGGTTCGACTGGTTTAAGGTTTCAAGTATATGTATCGAAGACTACATGGTTGAGCTGTTGGGTTTGGCGGACCAACAAGTAATGTCGTCGGCAATTTATTCGATATCCCACACCTCACAAAGTTCAACCCATTGTTTTCCCGGAATTCTCTACGGGCAAGGATGCGCTCCTTCGCCCAAGTGTTTTGGAACTTGAGTACCCGAGCGTAGAATGATAAGCCGATGTCCTAGCACGTGGGCCAAGACAGGCCGGATGTTTTGGGTGATGCTACGCACTATGCTAGATCAAGTGACTGGAACCATGGGAACACTATTGACTTGAATTTTTTGACAGTCACCGCAAGTACAGCATTCCCATGCAATGATCAGCCTTCGTGTTAAGCTCTCTTGGTTGCAGATTTGAACGACTACCCTGAATGTCCCCAACTTCCTTGCCCAGTGCATTTCGACGATGGCGACCACAATCGCTGGTACCGTGCCCCCGAACTCATCCTGAACCAAGTCTCTCGGCTGGGTTGAGCTTGAGGGCAAGAGGGCAGCACCGTGCCTACGCCTACGCTGATGTTGTCATTTTCGGACCTCGAGTGGTTCAATGTGTTGGGTCTCTTGCCGAGAGTCTCACCGGGGTGTCGGACTGAAGCATGCTTCCCCACAGTAGGCTCAGCAGATTCGGGTTGCACTCCTGCGAGAGACTCTGCTGAGGATTGTGCTTTCCAGTTTTGGGTTGGGATTCCAGCGCTCAAAGGCAGAAGTAGTGAAGGGTGCACTGTTGGCAAGAACCACCTGCAGCTTGCGACATGCGAAGTTCGCATGCAAAAGTGCCGAAGACATAGCGCTTCACCCTAAACCCAAGGCCCGCTTGACAGCAATTCCTAAACAGGACCGAAGCCCTACACCCCTACGCGCTGAAATCTTGTAAAGCCTCCAGCCCAATACCGGGCCTGGCAGCTCACTCGATCCCGTTGTAGGATTGGACAGCTCTGAAATTGAGCGGTGCCTGCGATGTCGACGCCTCGTTGTCTTGCGCAGGGGCTTTGGGCTTTAGATTGGCGACATGGTGTCCAGGGTGCAGCCCCGTCCGGTTTCGGTGTTCTGGGCCTTCGGGTTTGTAGACACAGCAGCAGGAGGAGGAGTGGTGGTAGTGGCAGCAGTGATAGCGGTAGCAGTAGCTGGAGGAGTAGGAGCAGTCGTAAATGTAGACGTAGTCGTAGATGTAGTCGTTGATGTAGTTGTAGTCGTAGTCGTAGTCCTGCTAGTAGTGCTCGTGCCGCTGCTGGTGCTGGTGCTATGTAGTAGCAGTAGTTGTAGCTGTAGTATTCGTATAGCAGTAGTAGGAGTAGTGGTGGTGGTGGTGGTAGTAGTAGTAGTAGCAGTAGTAGTAGTAGTAGTAGTAGTAGTCGTAGTGGTAGTGGTAGTGGTAGTAGTAGGAGTAGGAGTAGGAGTAAGAGCAGGAGTAGGAGTAGGAGTAGTACTAGTACTAGTACTAGTACTATTTCTAGCTGCAGTAGAGGTTATATCAGTAGTAGTAGTCGTCGTCGTCGTCCTCGTCGTCGTAGTAGGAGTAGCAGCAGCAGCAGCAGTAGTAGTGGTAGTGGTAGTCATAGTGGTAGTAGTAGACGAGGAAGTAGAAGTAGAAGTAGGAGTAGGAGTAGGAGTGGGAGTGGGAGTAGGAGTAGTGGTAGTAGTCGTGGTACTCGAAGTTGTAGGAGTAAGCGGAGTATGAGTCGAGTAGGAGCAGGAACAGGAGCAGGAGCAGAAGGTGGAGTCAGCGTCGGAGGGCAGGCGTAGGAGGATAGGGGTAGGAGCACAAGTAGGACTAGGAGTGGGAGTTGCAGCAGCACTGGTACCAGTGCTATCACGACTCCAGTCATGACGGCTCTTGGCAAAGCTAACAAGCAAGGTTACTTCTTGGAATACGCCACTTTAACACTTTTGGTATTGCTGCGACTATTGGACACCTGATTTCCTCGGCCTTGGAGAGTCAGCAAAATGGCCGGATGTAGAGCAGATGTGTTCGGTAAAGTGCCATCAAGCCAATGCTAGATCCTTATTCTATTACATATTGCACCTTGTTTAGCGGATATCACATGTTATGTAGTATCTCCTGTGCTTCCGAGCCCAGGCCTGGAGTGTGGGTTGCATTCTCGCCGAGATGCCTCGCGACAGAAAGCAAGTAAAGATGGAAAGGGCTTCGAGAGAATGGGTCCGTTGCTTCGGGTTTGGGAAGGTCAAAGTTTAAGCTTTTGGAAGGAGGTCTTGGAAGCCTTCAAGGTCTCGAGCACTTGACAAGTTGAATCCTTTACGTTTGGCGACTTTCTACCCAAGGCACACGAGATTGGAGGCTTATGTTGCTGTTCGGTACATTGGTGTTCTTAAGCTGAAAGTGAGACAGAAGGATTGCTAGTCACGGGCCAACTGAACACACTTGATAGCCCCAACCTGGTCCTGTCTGATACCAGTACGGAGGACGAGATTCGTGAAGCCCATTCACCGCAACCAAGCCGTCAACGCTGAACCCGAAATCGTGCACTGCCGCCTGGCAGTGAGCCAAGCTTAGAGGAAAGAGAGCGAGAGTAAGATGCAGCCCTCGTACCACTGACGGTAGTGATGGATGGAAACATAGCTTAGCAATAGTGAGTATATGTACAGGTACCGGAGAAAGCCGCTGCTCCCCAGCCGGGATGCAATCACGCACGTCGCCTCTCCGCAAGTTAGATAGCGTTGCATTTTTCGGGTTTGGGGCATGGAGCACGAACGCAGGCATCATGCCAGCGAGTCAAGGCAAGAAGAATGCATAGGCGTTACTTGTATCAGGTAACAGGTAACAGTGTTAGCAACAAGAAATCTGTACATAACTGGGAGGGGAGCAGCGCATGCAAGACAGCATAGGGATAAATCCATCGTCAGCGTTTGTGTGACTAGCAATTGCCGATGTGTTTCAGAGCAGCAGTACTGTAGCAGTGGTGGAAGTAGCAGCAGTCGCAGCAGCGGCAGCAGGAGCAGGAGTAGCAGCAGCAGCAGCAGTAGTATGGGTAGTCGTAGTCGTAGTCATAATCGAGTTGTAGTCGTACTCGTAGTCGTAGTCGTCGTCGCGGTGGTTGTTGTGGTGGTCCTAGGCAATAATAACAGTAGTAGTAGTAGTAGTAGTAGTAGTAGTAGTAGTAGTAGTATTAGTAATAGTAAGAGTAAGAGTAAGAGTAAGAGTAAGAGTAATAGTAATAATATGACGAAAGGCTTCCGTGAGTGCTCGACCAAACTCGAACGCCAAACCCTGAAGTCTGAAGGTTCGACGGCCCTGAAGCCGAAGCCTCGTCATGTCCTACAGCCTACACATCCGAAACCTTATCTTCACATTCGTTGGCCTAGGTCCAGAGCATTCTCAAGCTCCTAGGACCCTCGGCAGCTCAATGGGAAGCGGTACGGGTTTGGGGCTTGGCTTAGGGTTAGGGACTTAGGGTTTAGGATCAACTGTTGAGAGTTCGGCTGCAGGAGTTCAGGGCTTAGGTAGGGCTCGAGAGTAAAGTATTCGGTTCTGGGGCCTTTGAGCTTCTACAGTGAAGGGCCGTACGGCCTCGGGTTTGTACAGTTTAGGTCCAGGTACCCCCACCATCATGAATTAAAATTCAATGTTTTTCTCCATGTTCACGTGGTTGTCCACAATAATATCACTTCCGGAAAAATGCACAAGAGCCACAAAAGCCTAAAGCCTTATTGTAATCAACACGGCATACAAGGCCCCTATCATGATCCATGTAGCTGAATTAGCACAGCACCGTACATCCATGTTCCACTACGTACACTACTTTGCTGCATGACAGGAGCTCCAAGGGAAGAGGAGATGGAATGGGTGACAAATCAGAGCCTCGATGGCAGCCGATGGACTCTGCATGTGATTTTTTTGCGTGGCTCTTCTTGCTGCGTGTAGCTATAGCTTCGCCGAAGTATAGTTGGATTTCCTTAAGGTCCGCTTGTCAACATGGCTTCCCCTGGACTGTTTTTCGGTGGGCTTTGAACCGCGATCGTCGGTAAGATCTTTGCGAAAGGGCTGTAGCAAACGAACCTCTGAACCCCGACCCCTCAGCTCCCAAACGCTGCATCGTCAGTTCTTCGCAGTGGCCGTAGAAATGTTCTGAAGTTCTCTAAGCTCCGAAGATCAAAAGGCGTCACGGAAGTCCTCCAGTAAAGCATGGTAACAGGATTCGTGGTTCACAGACTACAAACCTCAGTGTCTTGGGAGCCTCCGATTCCAAGTTGTTCGGGCATGTCGAAACCACATGTATTTACCGTGTTTCGTGTGCTTGCCCGCACCGAAAATACCAATGGCAGCAGCACACACGCCTGCATGCACCCGCTGGGAGCAGCACACATGCCCGCAGTGCGCCTGATGGGAGCAGCACCATCACCCAATCACCATCATCATCAGATATGGTGTCATGAGCATCACGATCATCATTGTCATCAGCCTGATCATCATCATCGTCGTCATCATTATCGTCATCATCATCATCATCATCGTAATCTTCATCTTCCACATCATGCTGCATCAACGCACGGATGCCTTGCCGAAACAGAAAACGATGCGCAGGGACCATTAAAGAAGCACCAAAAGTAAATGCTCACGATTTCCTTCCGCATGTTTGTGTCCCACGGGCCACGCAGACTGACATCCGACATGCGCAGACTTCTAATATGCGAATTTCATGTGCCGTTTTTCTGCAGCAGACCGCGTCTTCGGTCCGAAAGCAGACCTTGTGGGGCATACAAAACAGCACGAGGAATGGCTCTCCGACGATATCTTACAGTGCGCATGCAAGAAATACCACCACAGGACGAAAACGCAACATGGAACTGACACGACATTCCGCTTGTCCCACACGTCGATGTGGCTGCTGCTGCTGCTGATGATGTTATCGTAGGTAGTGGTGATGACGATCGGGAATGTGTTGGTGCTGTTGATGTTGTGGTGATGATGAGGATGTTGACGGTGATGATGTAGATGATGTTGCTGATAACTGCGGCTGTGCAGGGTCTGACCGCCAAGGGTGTGATGATGGGTTCGATGATGGAGACCGGGATGCTGGTAGTGACGAGCCGATGATAACGGTAATGATGGTGATGCAGACGCTGATGATGATGGTGATGATGATTATTATTATGCCACCACCGCTGCTGCTGCTGCTGCTGCTGCCAATGACCCTAATTGTCTAATGTACCTGTTGTGGTTGTGGCTGATGTTGTTGTTGTTGTTGCTGCTGCTGCTGCTGCTGTTGTTGTTTGTTGTAGCTGTGGCCGTGGCTCTTGGTCTTGGTCTTCGTCTTTCTCTTGGGAGTCTTCTTGTTCTCGTTGTTCTTGTTGTTGTTATTGCTGTTGCTGCTGCTGTTGCTTTTGCTACTGCTGCTGCTGCTGATGATGATGATGATGATGTGTCTGCTGACCAGCTAGGAATTCCGCCTGCTGCTGCTTTCACGCATGTGCCCATTTGTTTTTGCACTTTCCAGCATCGCCTTTGCATAGTCGCGAGAATTCTTTCCCTGCGGCCGAGGAAGGCACGAGACTTCGTTGCTCCTTGGTCCAATATCATAGACGACTGGCTAGGCGCTTGTTTCAGATTGGGCATCTTCAAAGCGAGTTGGGACGGAGCCTTCCGAGGCAGTTGGAGTCCAGAGAGTCTAAGGCTCTGAGGATTCCCAAACCACTCTCGTTTTGAGACGGTAAAGCACGAAGGATAAGTCTTCATCAGATCCGAAGTCCCCAAAAGTCTCGGGTCCTTTCACCTCAAGCCCAGGGCACGGAATCTAAAGGTCATGTCCTTGGATCTGACCACGCAAATCGTCTGTTAAGAGTTTCGGTTTTAGGTTCAAGGGCTTAGTTTAGGGTGCCAGACCCCCCAAGGCGTGCTGTCAGAACTGACACTGTCCCAGCAGAATCCTCAGAGCTCGAAGCCTTGGGTCCTGGTCCCCTCCAGCAGCCAGTCAATGTCTTCAACCACTGGTTTCTTAAGCAGTGCTGCCGCTGTACGCTGTTCAAATACATTTACTTATTTGTGTTTGGAGCTTGCTGTGTATTTGATGGGTTGTTCATACATACACCATGCCCTGTCATAGCTATGTACCAGGCCCCCCCCCACATCCGATGTGTGCAGCCTCCATGATTGGGTCCACTCTCGCCCTTGACGACGTTACGATGATCCTGATGCTACTGCTGCTGATGCAACTACTACCGAACCGTTTCCAATGGGCTTCTTAGGCTTAACATAGCCTAGGCTCGCAAGGCTGGTTGCACGCTTCCAACCTCGGGACCGGACGCTTGGACCGCGTCCTTGGGAGCTTCCGAGGCACTTGGCTCGTTCTGCCCTGGGGACCAGGGGGTTTAGGAGTTTAGGGCTTTTGACTTTTTGGCCTTGTTGACCTGCTTAGGACCAAGAACTTATGGTTTTGCTGCTTCGGGTTTACGGTGTAGGTTGTAGAGTTGGGTTGAGCATGGGTTCGACTATTTAAGTCTGCAAAGGCTTGGACGGATTCGTGTCATGAATGGGCCTATGTAGAGAGGTAGTCCTATGTTGAGGTTGGTCTGTTGTCCTTGCACCTGACATAGTCCCACGATCTTCCAGGTCGGATTTCAGTAGCTCTACGGGACGTGATGGATCTGAAGAGGTTGTTAGCTGTGGTACGTCCTGATAGAGTTCTTTGAGTCTTGGTTTCAAGGGCTTTCAGGAGTCAAATTTTCGAGGCCCTGGAGCCCAAAACAATGGCTTGGCAGGGTTTTTCATGTCTCTAGGTGGTGTGCTGGCTGCAGCCCGCAGCTGCGGTGGCAAGCGTGAACCACAGGAGCGGAGGAGCGTAACGGGCCGCAAGCCATGGGCAATGCTTTCTTCTGCCGGAATCGGAAACGGCCTATGGCCGAAAGGCGGTCCACGAAGAAACCTTTGGCCGCTTGGCTTCGTTGTTCGACTTCCCCCGGCGGATCTGGAGGGCAATGCAGTGGACGCAGCCACTCGCATACAAGGCACTTGCTCTGGCGATGTGAGGATATAAGGGCAGTATTTTATCTGGGCATTCATTTACGGAGACTGCTGCTCCGGCACCATGGGTGACCTATCTCGTCAGAGCCTCGTGGTTGATTGACTCTGGAGCCAGTGCCCGAACCCTAGACTCCCCAGACCCTCAACCATCCCGAATTCCGTCTACTTCTCCACAGGGCTGTCTCGATTCATCGCTAGAGGGGGATTTCGAGTGTCATAGCTGCCACGCCCCAATCCCTTCTCCTTCAAGACAAAGCATCTCACTCTCCGGAAGTGGTTGGGTTCAGGGTCATGCTTTGAAGCAGTGCAGGCTGCACAGGATCTGCTCCGACGACTGGTCGCATCCTCATCGGTTATACGGACACAATTCTGATTTGGCTTTGTGCAGCGGGTATTTGGGTGGGAGATCTGTCATGCGTTGGGTTTCTCTGTAGCTGGTCTATATGAAACTGGACTTTGAAAGAGAACTGCTGACTGCCTTGACAAATATTGACCTTCTATGGCTACTGCTACCAACACTACATCGACAGGGTGCGCATGTGAGCCGGTGTTCTCAAGTCATCCCAACTCTACTGTTCTTGTTATGCTTGTTCATGTTGAGGAGCTAGGGTCAGCTAGAGTTGTTGGCAAATGCACGCTTGGCTTCTCATGCCTTGAAAGACTTCATTCCGCAGTCTGTGATCTATCCTGTTGTCATGTATGCGCACACATACACAGAGACATGCACAGACACACGGACACACAGGAATGCATGGATGCATCGCATGCTTGTCCACGCAAAGACGAACGATGTGGAAAAGCAGAGGTCGTTTTTGATCCACGTCGGCGCTGCACCTGCCAGGCCGGGCAAGCCTCACAAGAGAGTATCAGAGCCAGGGTAGAAGGGACTTAGGTGGGCATTTCCAGTTGGATGTGCTTCTGCTGCTCCGCAATGGCAGCCGGCCGCAACCGAATACTAAAGCGGAGCGGATTTCATGTGAAACAACTGTACTTGGCAGCGTCCCGCCTGCATGGACTGGGCTTTGCCACGCGGATGCTGTGTGGATGGAAGGTCTCTTCCAGTCGCCAAGCAGCTCGTGCAGTGATTGCGAAGTCTTGAACGCGAAGAGAGCCACAGTCTTGGGTCTAAAGCTATTGTCTAGAACGAGTTGACGAGCTCGCAGTGCTGAGGACTGCAAGCGCTCAATTCATGTGGCTGAAGATCTCATCCCAAGAAGCGGCAGCACCCTGTTCTATCGCAAGAGATCTTTCTCGCCAACTGCATCCCTAACAAGCTAAGTCCTGTGGGGCCTAGATCCGGACATCGTAAACCCTCATGACGAAATCTACTTACCTGGTTGATCGAGGACCTGTTAAGTACAGCAACAAGTAGGAGAAGAAAGGCAAGTATACCCGGGTCTGCACTTAGACGAAGTCCCGCATCCTCTATTGTAAGTAGTTCCTGTCGCGAGGAAGCGCTGCAGGAATCGCAGCTTGACAGAATTACACGGGAGTCTTGAAGGTTTTCGCGGTTTAATAAGCTCTGCGCACAATCTTGCTGGCTCCTCTGAGACATGCCTTGAAACTGACTCAGAGTGAGCAAGATTCCGGCTTATCAGAACATGTCCCAGCGTGCATCTTATGAACCCTATGCCTGAAACCTGAAATCACGTGCTCCTGCAGGAGGGACGTACAGAACACCGTAAATGCCGGCGAGACCCGATAAAAGTCGTAGTCCTAGATCTCCTAAACTTAAACTCGAAAAGAGATCTCAGAACCTGAGAAACAACCTACACCCTACAGTCCCCACAGCCACAAGTCAAGATTCGACAGGAAGAGAATTCCCAAATTCTAAACCCGAAGCCCCAACCTTGAACCTTGACAAGGTATTTTCAGGACTGGTCGGACCCGGAGGAGAGACAGCTGGACCGCAGCGCAGAGCCCGTGCCACCGCATGCAGAACGAGATTTTCTGACTGAAGGTTAAGGGGTTTAGGCGGGTTTGTGTTGTTTTTGGTGGAAATGCAGCGTATCTACATGACGATTTCGGCTCTAAGGTTTAGGGTTGTGGTTCCAAGGTTTCGGTGCTAAAGATTCGGATTTGATTTGGGGCTTAGGCTTCCGAGTCGGCTGTAGAGTCTAGCTTCGAGATACCCGAAACGTGACAGAAGGGCTTGTAAGTTGTTGAGGCTCAAGGGATTCTTCGCAAGCGCTTGGATTTGTCATTGTCATAGTGGCTCGTAGAGAGTGCTTGCTGCAATAAGCCAGTGACTCGTGTTAAGCATGGCTCCTGAAGCTGAGCAGCCCCGCAAACGAACATAGAGTGTTTGCCGTAACGGGAACAGGATGTCCGTAACGGGAACTTGTAGCAGGACCGGGGACCGATCCCGTAACGGCAACCTTCCTGCAACACCCCCTCGTAACAGGAACCAGTGCGGGGCTCCAAGAATGACTTGTTTCACATCCACCTGCTCTCGTGGGCTCGCCAACTCAGGGACCACTTTCCGGTCGCCCACTTATACGGCTTCTTAAAATGTCAATGTCATGTAGCAGTAGAAACTGACCTCATGTGTCCACAGAAACCTTTGTCCTGAATTTCCTGATGCTACAGCATCGGTGTTGCCATCAACGCTCCAGAATAAGACTGCATGTGCTTGCTGCGAGTGAAACTGCAAATTTCGTGACTTGGGCGCACGGTCGTATGACGAAGGCTCCTGTGTGTAGTTTTGCTTCTTTCGTTACTTTTGGTGCTAAGAGCTGACCGAAACCCCAAACCCCCAAAGCCGTTCTCGAGCGTTTAAGCTGTTCTCGATTGGCAAATGCCTGAACCCTTGAACCTGACCCGCCAACCCTAAACCCCTACAACCCGAAAGCTTAAACCCTCAACCCAGAAAACAAGCCAAGCTGGCGCTGGTCAGTCCACGATGGCGTGCACAAGCCTAGCCCCGCCACCAATAGTGGTAGTACTCGGAGTACGACAACTTCGACTTGCATTAGTACGACACCTTTTTGTAAGACAAAACACCCGTATTCCTGCGACAAAAACCTTATGCATCCTATGTCCCAAACCGTGACTCTGTTTCAACCCGAAGGTTTATATGCCTCGAACGAAACACAGGCGTCAGCATAAGGCTTTCATGGTGACCGAAAACCGGTCCCCCACACAAGAGTTCCAGCATAGTTTCGGTTGCTTGGCTTTCCTGGGACATTTCCTGCTATGCTCCCGGTGCGGTTCCTGTTTCTACTACTTGTAGCCCTCGTTCCCGTTACGACCCCCAGAAATGGTTTCCGTTACTCCCCAGACGGGTTCCTGTTACTCCCCGCGCCCAACGAATAGAAGGCTTTGGAAGTTTTCGGGGGCCCGACAAACCCTGGATCCGGGCCCGGACATGTAGGGTTTCGGGCTCTCAATCCTTGAGTGTGGTGACTTTCCCACCCACCAGAATTCCAATTCAGAATGTGCAGCCTTTGGAGGCAAATTTTCTTCCAGGGCGGGCCAACAGTTTTGAGGTCTTAGGGGTGTTGGGCCTTGGGTTCAGTGTCAAGGCCAACAGCTCTCAGTCACACATCCCCCGCTCTATTCGTTGATTCGTTGATCTATGTATCCCATAATCTCTAAGCCCGAAGCCAATACCTTAACAACCTATGTGGGGCACCTAAACTCAACTCCCACACCATGGGTGATAATGATGATATGATGAGGGTACATTAATCCGACCTCGAGCGGTTGCTACTGCCAGCGTTTTCATGAAGGTATTACAGTGGCACAGCAGCACTATAGTACTCGTAGAAGTAGAAGTAGAAGTAGAA
>CAJNJA010061875.1:0-23477 GCA_905231915.1 Symbiodinium necroappetens
ACTTCTACTTCTACTACTGCTACTACACCTACTCCTGCTCCCACTCCTACTCCTACTCGCCCTCCTACTCCTACTCCTCCTACAACTCCCACTGCTCCTAGGCCCCACTCCTGCGTGTGAATCGAAGTGTAATCGCAATGATTAGACGAGCCGCAACAAGAAAACTCCTGGTTTGATGCCACTGTTAGAAAGAGGGATTCATGACGATGAAGACGCGACGGCCTAGGACGGACTGGTGAAAACAAGAATGTAAGAAAGATGAACGACCATCAACGCCCAGCTTCTTAGGTAGTGGGGACATGTTCGTGACCATCGCAGTCAGCCCATCCGACGAAGCCCAGGAGGTGTGTACGTTCAGAGAGTCTGTTTTTGGGGTGGTTTTGGGTGCTGGGCGCTTCGCCAATCAGGGTCTGCAATGAGACTCTGGAGCCGAATGAACATGCTTTTGCAGATTTGAAGGTCTTGGGTGTGGGCCCGCAGATGTTGCAAGGATAGGGGTGCAGCATCACGGCGAGGGCAGTGCCATCTCCTGCAGGAGCAACAGCAGGACACCTCCGACAAAGGCGTGGGGAATGGAGAGTGGTGGTTGTCTTCTTTCCCAAAAGTTACACGCTATCGGGGTTGCTGCTGTTTTTTGGAGCATCCGGCTCCTCCCGGCCAGTCTCAAGCGGGCCGGCAGTTATTCAGGTTTATCCGAAACCCGACTGCATCCAGCCGCTACCTGGTTACCTCACCCCCGCCCTAAAATTTGTGGAGCCTTGCCTGCGTCAATCCTTTGAGCCCCTTTGAAGGCAGCCTATGTCTCGACATAAAACAGCCCCACAATCCGGAAAGCCCTCGAAGCCCTGAGCCCTAAACCCCAAAGCCAGCAGAGCCGGTAAGCCTGAAGCCCCTGCAAGGGAACACGTCCGCGGCTTCACGAATCGGTCAGGCCGTGGCTTTGGAACTTGGGAATGTCGCTGTTGCTGCGGGTATGTAGCAAGAATTCAGGTACTGTAATGCTGTTAGATGATGATGACGATGATGATGATGGTGATGATGATGATGCTGCTGGTGACCACGACGATGAGCATGACATTGCCAGCAGGGGGCTACATCATCAAACAGAGACCCTCAGACACAGCAGGCCAGTGCCGCTCGCGAGTACTTGGACAAGCACAACCTCGTCGAGTTTACGCAGCTTCTGGTGCAGAGCGTGCCTTGGCGCAAGGGCTAAACAATCCTTCGCGTAGGTTAATGGTTGAGGAAAAAGGGTTTACAATAGCTCGCAGCGTGGCGAGTTACACAAGAGAGCTCAAGATCAAGTGGGGTTGCCTTAGTGCTAAAAACTTGGATGACCCATCTGTCTATGAGTGTCCTCGTCCTCCAAGCAGGGTTGCTGGTTTGCTCAAGGGCTTGTCGACCCAGATAATAGGAGAAAGCCCGGCGATGATTCCCAGAAGATCTTGTATTCCAAACATTCAGAGCTTTCATGATCATGGGGTTAAGGCAGGCAGGTTTCGGATTGTAAGGATCAGGTCAGTCTGAGCATGTGTTTGTAGCAGGCTTGTCGTCATCATGACAAAAGTTGCAGAAACGAGTAGAAGAGTCTTGGGGACTTCGGGTACATAGGTTTTTTAGAAAATAGGTTCTTTAAAAATGGATTTTTTTGAAAAAGGTCTTTTAAAAGACCTCTTCAGGTGATCAAGGAGCAGCCAGAGAAACCCTATGAGTTCATGGCGCGGCAGCTCCTCCGGCTGAAGCCCTCCGAGGTTTTTGAAGTTTTCGGTTTGCCGTTCCGGGGGCAGTGACAATGTAGACACCGGGATGGATATGGCAAAGGTTTTTTTTCGGTGTGACATTGGCCACATTCATGGATGAGGCACAAGGCCCATTGGGGAACATTGGAGATGCAAGTATGGAGCAGTCTCGGCGCCGGTTTTGACTCTTGATGTCAGCTGAATTGAAGCCCGGAGCATGCAACATGGACCCGGCAACTTTTTTTTTGATTTGCCGTCGAAGTGCACTTCGCCGAGCCCCTCTCACTAGCAAGACACTTCAATCCACAACCACGGCTCCATCCCTAGAATCTAGCCCTAGAATCATCGCATGTCATGGGCTCTGGCTATCTTGGGGGGGATCTACTTGGATCAGAAGACCCAGGAGGTCACAGTGGACATGAGAGGTGCCCTCTTCTACTTTTATCGCCATGACAGCAAGTTTTCAGTGATCCTGAAATTCTGAAACCCTGGAACCGTAAACCCTTTAAGCCCTGAGTCCCTGCGCCTTCAATGAAAGCGCCAAACCCACGATCCCCTGAGTAGCGTAGCTTGGCTTAGTGTTCCGTGCCCCAAAGCTTGGGCACCGCATCGCGGCACCTCATGGCTGTGGCAGCTGCTCGGCAAGCTCCAGGCCATGGTGAAGCAATAGCAGGAGGGCAATGGCAAGATGCAATACAGTGCCCTGAAAATAACCAATACTATTCCTTAGGGGGTCATTTTTGCGAATATACTATGGCAGACGCTTATTCAGCCCCCCTGATATAAGCGTCTTTTGAGCGAAGAAGCTTCTTTTCTAAACAGCAGGGCTTGCCCGAGGAAGCACAGTGGGAAAGAAATCGGGTCTTTGGTGGTGTTACCCCTTGCAGCTTTTGTAGTTTCTCTTCATTTGGCCCGGCCACTGTTCGATTGTTTGAGATCTTTCCTGGTTTCTCTTCTCTAGATAGTCACCTCACTAGCAGCATAGGGCGGTGAACGTGGAATCCCTTGCTAGACCAAAACGCTTGAGGGCGCAACTATGGCGACCTCAATAAGCTCTAAACTGGTCCTCAGAATCTTCTCACCCACTCCCAAAGTTCATGCAAACCTCAATGGACAGAGACTGGCCTGTCCGAGTGTGTAATATAGGGGCCTAAATAATTACCTATACTTTTTTGGGGGTTCCTTATTATGGTTTTAGTACAATGGGCCCCAAAACGCTACTCTAACTATTAAGGCCCCTACAGTATGGACCGCCGGTTTCGCGAGGTGCCCCGAAGCCACGGCCGAAGCAGAGCGACGAAGCGCGGGAACTCCTGCGGCAGCCCGGGCTGCAATGGTTTTACCCGGATTTTCTGGTGCTTGTTTTAAATTTTGTGCGAGGGCTCTTGCAGGCTTCTTGTTGTTACTGGAGATTCCTTGTCATAAAGGATCGCAGTTGTATGATTTTTTGTCTAGGTTCCTTTGCGGTCCCCTTTTTTAAATATTGGCCTGATACTCTCCCGAAGCCTTCGTGAGCGTGAGAGTTCCAGGTCCCTGCGTTTTGGGGTTGAGGGCCTGGGTCGGTCGTTCTCTGATGAGCAGAGGCGGCAGTTTGGGCGTGAAGGAACGGGTCAATGTGAATTCTGATGAGTCCCCAGCCTTTAAGTCTAGAAGTCGTAGAGCCTTGGCCTAAAGCCTTAAACACTTTAGACCCGACAGCCCTAACTACTTATATCCTGAAGCTAGCAACACTTACCCTCTACAGCCCAAAACCCTTCCTGCATCCATTCGCACTGAAGCCTTAATGCCCGGTAGCCCGGAAGTTGAGCCTACATCGGCTTGAGGCTTAATCCTAAAACAAGCCGAGTTCCAGCGTTCTTAGCTCGAGGCTGGGCGTTGAACCGAAATTCCCGGAGGCCATGTGGTCTGCATTACAGGTATGTCGGGCCTGGCAGGGGATAGTCAATGCCTATATTATGGCGGGATTTTGGGTTTAGGGAGTTTAGGGCTTAGGGTTCTGGGGGTACGGCATTTCCGAGATTTTGCTCGTGGGGCTTTAGGTTGTTACGGAGACAGTTCTGCTTCGTCCCGTTTCTCGGGCAAGAGACTTGAAGCTGGGCTCCGTCAGCAGTAAGCTCTAAATTTAAAGGCTGTCCTTTAGGGACACGCCGCGCGAGACTCTTGCAAATCGTTGCTATTGCGTGAACTGATAGCCGGAGTTGCCCATTCGTTTAGAAACAGTTGTTTTCTTCACTGTTGTGCCATTGTTTCCATTTAGTTTAGTCGCACCGAGCGTGCGAGTGCGTAGCTAAAAAAGATCGCTGAAAGGAGGAGGGAGGAGGAGGAGGTTGTGGTAGCAACAGTCGTCGGTCGTCGTCGTTATAACGATAGTGATGGCAATACGCAAGGAATAAATGCTTAGTGACAGGAAGGTGGCTCATGAAATGATCTGGACACCCAGGATCTACAGCATCAGACGGTTACGGCAGCAACTGTAATGCGATTGGTGATTTATTTTTGTGACGATAAAGGGTCACCAGGGGTTCCTTTTGGTTTGATTTGCCTGACTTTGCTGTGATGGTGGTGATGACTGATGACGACAATAACGATGACGGAGATGCTGATGACGATGATGCAGCACCAGATGATGCCGCTGCTGTTGGCGATGATGTCGGTGACAGCGGCGATGACGGAAGCAGCCTGGTTTCAAACAAGCTTGCTCCATAGCCTCTTCAGAAACCCTAAACCCTAAACCCTCCGACACCACTTTTGCCACAGAGAGGTTGTGGAAGTCCTGGGGCCCGTCCTGGATGAGTGGGCGACGCAGCCGCAGCTGGCCACCGCCACCTTGGGAAGTCTGGGCAAGGAAGCCGCAGGGGTCGCGCGCTGTAGGTATGTTTTGCTGCTTCTGGGATTCGGTACCCTGAGCCTAAAGCTCTCAGACCATGATGCCCTCCGTGAATTGCTTCCAACCGGCTGCTGAATTTTCTATTAAACTTAAGCACTTGGTAAACTGAAAGCATCTCAGTGTTGCCATGCACGTGCCACTAGCAATTTATTTGGCTGCGATGCCCGCAATGCGAACGCTCAGCTGTCAGCCCGTGCATTCGCGCTTGCAAGGCCTGTTTGCACCTCGTCGGCCTCACCTCATCTTCTCGTTGGTCCCCCAACATTCGTTGATTGAGGATCTCCGTCGAAAACCGTTGCCCTCGGACCTCCAAAGCACCCAAACCCTCGGCCCCGGGCCCCTTTAAACATGAAGCTCAAATTCGAGGTAGCTTGAAGTCTCTGAGCATCCTGTGTGGCGAGGCGCGGCGAAGCATCACTGCCCAGAGGGTCCTGCAGGTTGCTGCCCCGGCTGTTTGCAGGTTTGGGGCCCGAGGGTTTTGGGCTCCGAGTTTTGGGGAAAGGAGTTGTGGTCACCCGAACTTCTGTTTGCTTTAATTGTTCATCCCCTCCCTGATTTTCAGGGTAGTGTTTGCACCTCTTGGCTGCAATTTTGGCATTGCTGTGTTGCTTTGACCGGACATGATTCGGCATGAGGCGAGAGTTGTGAAACTAATGCCCGGGCCATTGTTGTTCATGAAAGTTGCGAGGTTCAGGTATTACGGGCATTCGCTTACTGCGTCAGGTTAGCAGAGCGATGGATCCCTCATCTACTCGAGCCCATCGTCTTCGTGCTGACTTTTGTATGAGCAGACCTAAACCGTGAAACTCAAATCGGGTTTTAAGCCCTGCCGGAAAGTCTGTCCTTCTGACCCACACGTCGGAGCCCAATGACGTCATGTAGTGTAGATAGATCCGATGAATGCAGATAGTCAGCAACGTATGCAAAAACCTATATGTCCTTCAGATACGGACGCAGTGAACACTGAGATCTTGTAAGCCCAGTCGCGGTGAGAGTCGCAACCCCTGAATTCTCAAACCCGAGCCGGTGCAAAAGGTTATGGAGCTAGCTTCTCTGGAGCCCAACGTTTTCCACTACAGCGCCGGCATCGTCGTGCCTTGGGCGTCGATTAGAAAGCGCAGCAGCCACCACCGCACTCCTGCTGCTACTGCTGCTGTTACCACACCATCACCGCCACCGCCATCGACACCAACACCACCAGCAGCAACAACAACAACAACCACCACAACAACAACTACAACCACAAGAGTAATAATAGTAACAAGAACAAGAACAAGAACAAGAGCACGAATACTCAGAAGAAGAAGAAGAACAACAACAAGAACAATAAGAAGACCAACAACAAAACAATAACAAGAGAAATAGCAAGAACAGTAACAAGAACAACAACAACAACAACAAGAAGAAGAAGAACAATAATAATACCAACAACAAAAACAATAACAAGAGAAATAGCAAGAACAATAACAAGAACAATAATCCGACCAACAACAAGACCACCACCAAGACCACCACCAAGACCACCACCAAGACCACCACCACCACCGCCGCAGCAACAGCAACAGCAACGGCAACAACAACCGCAACCACAATCACAACCAGCACAATCACACCCAGCCACAGCGACATCTGCAGCAACAACTGCAACCGCAACCGCGGCAGCGACACTGGCAGACACAGCGACATCCTCTCAGCAACAGCAGCAGCGGTAGCAACAACAACAACAAGAAGAAGAAGACTGCTAGAAATTGTTGTTCTGCTACTATTGCTTCGACGACGAAGACTACTAGTACCGGCTCCTGCCCGCGACATTTTTGCGACAGTTACGGCTACCACCATGACTGTGATTACTTATCTGAGCACCTTACGCCTGTACCGGCCACGCCTATGAACTTCCCGAGGTCCGAAGCCTTGTTACCCCGAAGCCCCAAACCTTGAGCTCTGTTTTGTCAAGGCGGCCCCTTTATGCCAGGGATCCAAAACTCATCGAGGCCTCCGAGAAAAGCCACGACTGGGAGCGCGCCATGAGCATGCTGGAGCAGATGCAGGCCTTTAAAATTAGGGGTCAATAGGGGTTAGGGTTTGGGGGTTGTGGAACTGTTTAAGCAACATGTGTCGCTGCACCTCAAAAGAGCATTCATGGTATACAGTCCGGCATCGAGAGAGAGAGAGAAAGAGAGAAAGACAGAGCGAGAGAGACAGACAGACAGAGAGAGAGAGAGAGAGGGAGATATAAAGCGAGATAAAGGTTTGCAGATGTAGGAGCAGGTGCCCGGTGTGGGTTAAGGGCTGCTGTCAGGGCAAGGAAGGGCCAAACCACAGGCACTTTGGCTGCGGAGCATGGGCCCTCCATACCCATTTTTAAGTCCGCACGGTCATATATGATTTCCCGAGCTGTCTCAGGCAGAGGTCATGGAATGTGCATCTTGCTTTTGCCCAAAACCGTTGGCAATTTTCAGTGAATGGTAGTTTTCCCTGTGGCGCGCCTCTTGCTGGAATGCAGGATTCGGCCCTAAGCCCCTAAATACGCTTTAACTTCTGTAAACGCCAGGCCCCACATGAAGCCTGGAGTCCAGGTGGTTGAGGTCGCACCCAACGAGTATAGCTTCAGCTCGGCGATCAAAGCCCTCTCTTCGGCTGTGCAGTGGCAGAGAGCCCTGCAGACCCTCGGCCACCTGGGCCTGCTTAGACGGCTTTCTGGTGAAGGTGCTTGAAGCCATTAGGGTTGCAGAAGAAGGGTTTCAATATAGGTTTAGGAATCTGGGATTGTGGTTCCAGAGCTTGTAGATAGAGCTCACTTCTCGGGAGTCTTCAGTGGCTTGTGTGTCACGGAGCAAGTTTCTTGGCTCGCCTTTCTGAATTTTTGTTTTGTGACATATGCAAACTCGTAGCACTATGACTATGTGCCCTAACGGAAAGCATCAGAAAGACTTAGGGTGTGCCCCTGAAGGCTCACTTTTTTCGGGCGAGTGTCGCTCAGCCCGAGGCCTTGCACAGGACCGGCAGTCTTGCAACGTCGTGGGCTTCAGTGCCGTCATGGGGTGCCTTGCACAGGATTGAGCGCGGAAGCGGCGAATTGCATCGGATGAGCAGTCCCTATTTCCTGTTTCGCGAATCCCACGATCAGCCGCAGCATACGATGATAGAACCCTCGAAGCAGCTAAACAGAAGCATTCTCGAAGCTTTCGTTATACAAGTTGAGGGGCCGGGGGATCCCTGGTACCTCAGGGCCTGCGTCAAGGCGACGCAGTGGACCGAGGCGCGAAGGAAAACGGACCTTACGAAGTGGTTCTTATCATAAGTTAATATAAGGGTGACTCTTTAACCATGGCACCAGTATAAGGGCCCTAAAGCTTGAACTGGGCTTCCAGGTATGGTACACTAAAATTTTCAGAAAGGAGTGGTGTCAGCAGTCATTCAGGCTTCTGCGTCATGTTCGAAGCGGCGTCTTCAGAGCATGGCATATGGGTTCGTTGTTCCGGGGCTGACGCAGGCGAGCCCGAAGGGAACAGCATGTCAAGGAGCCACCGCAGTTTTAAGATCTGTTTGGCAACATGCAGGGCGTCGCTGAACAGAAGTTCCGAAACCCAAAAAGAAGGCCTAAACCCTAAGCCGCAATCAGGGCTGTTGCACTTAAAAAAAATCCCGCAATCAGGCTTGTTCCACGGGACAGATCTTACTTAGGAGCTGTCGCCTCCAGGCTCTGGACATCTTCTCGCAGATATGGTGGGCCGAGGAGCCGGGGATTCAGTGTCCTAGTATGAGAGCCGCAAGCCCTAACCCTATAAACCCTAAACCATGTTGCTGATTTGAAAATCTGAACATCGCAAGAGATGAGACAGGCCGTGATCACAGCAGACTGGCAGCAGGAGTCGCCAGACACGCTTTGCTACAATGCTGTCCTCAACGCGTGCCAGGCAGCAGGGACCGGTCATGACTGGTGTTTGCTCTGCCGGCACAGAGTTACTCACAACGCCTGTTGCAAATCGAACCGATGTCCATGACATCTGCTTTGACTGTAACCTTAGACTGGAACCTAAAGCCCCAACATCTTCACGCTCAACTTCGAGAGCTTGAAATGTCCTAAATCTCAGAATCCCTTCACTCCACCGTAAGCCCTGAACTCCGAGACCTCCACTTCTGCTAGGCAGGCGGACAGAAACACGACAACCCTTCAGTACGAATCCTTAAACACTTAAACTAGAACAGAACCCTGCAGCAACCCTCAGCTCTGCACCTGAAGGTGGAAAGAGTACACAACTAGAAAGCCGAATCCAACCTTTAAATGCCACACGTAGCTCTATAACACCCTTAAACCTCTGAAGCGACGAGCCCTAAAACCCCAAAGACTTCTTTGACGAAGGCCGGCCGAAGCTGGGAGTTGGCAGTGGATCTGCTGCAGGCCGGGGGCAGAGGGGCCAGGGATTGGGGCGCAGGGCCATCATCGGATCGTTCTCTGATTTGCGGCCCCGTCATTGTTTCCCAGAGATGCTGCGCAGGCACCTGAACCAGAGTCCCTTGCCACTGTGCCTATATGTTTGCAAGCCACGTGGTCCTGTCATACCTGCTATACTACTAGACGACTCTGTGGCTACGAAGGGCATGTGGAAGTTCGGGTCGTGCTGTCCCGACTGTTCTGGCCAGGAGATGTACGTCACCGCCCTGCAGCCGAACACCTATAGCACCTTTGACAACATTGCCATTGTGTAAAGCCAAACATCGGGTGGCCAGCTGTATGCCAACAGATGTACATCATGTCCGACCTTGAGCGATCTTGGCAGTAAGTTACACAACCCAGGTCTTAGGGTTGAGGGCGCCGCCCGAATGAGGTTACAACATTCTGCTTGGATCCTTGGCCAAGGCTACGCAGCAACTTGCCTCAAAGCCTCGATTTGAAAATGAGCTCTTCATCGGGCATGTCGTTTTTTCAGGTCGGTTGGCCGAGGCATGAGCTTCTCTCAATAAGGAGTGGTCCTGTGCCTGGCTGTGCTGAGTCCTGCGATCATCAAGTAGGTGGCCTTAGCAAACCTTTGCCAGAAGCATTCCCTGCTCCTGAGCTGAGGCGGGCCCCTGATGCAGCACCTAGGGATCCGAATACAGACCTGAGACTAGTAGGCTTCTACTCTGATTGCAAAGGTCCACTACAAACATCGCGCCTCTGTTTCATGAACACTCCCACTGCCTGTTGACTATTGCTGATTGCTTTGTTTACTGCCGACAGGATTGGTGTTTATTCAGAGGAAGCGAATCCTGGAAGCTGAGTCTTGCAGAAAATGACCCGAAACCCTAGACCCTCGAGCCCGGAGGAAAAAATCCGAACCGACAGAGTTTCCAGCCCAACCAGATGCTGCAACTCCTTGAACCAAGCAATGCGTTTACGAGATGGGAGAACACCCTGGCTCTCTTTTCGGACGATCCCTGGCTACGCTTCGCAGCGGATGCTGCGACCGGTGGGCTCGAAACTCCTTGGAGGGGTCTTGTTCGTTGTTGGTTTTGGTTTCGGGTGTGGGTACCGGGATCTGCAGCTACTTGTAATGCACGAATAGGAAGCATGAAGTGTGCCGCATCAAAGCAGTTAACCAATTCTCCACCCTGCCTTTTCTGCTGGGTACTAATCTAGAAGCCTAAACAATTACCAATATTCTGCTGGGGGTTCCTTATTATATTATAAAGGGGCCCAAAACCCTATTCTAATTGTTAGGGCCCCTATATTTGCTCACCCCCACCATGCATCGTCCTCCTTCCGCTCTTTTTTCGCCCCGAGCCGATTCACCACAAGACTCATGAAAAGCAGGGGTGGCAAAGCATCTGAACTCATCCCAGTAAGAAACCCCTAAACCCGAAACCCTAAACCCCACACCCTATGACATAACATCTAATCTACTAAAGCCTGCGCACAATGGTGGGCGAAAGGCGTCAGCCCCCCTAAACCCCTAAACCCTAAACCCCTAAACCCCTAAACCCTAAACCCCTAAACCCCTAAACCCCTAAACCCCTAAACCCCTAAACCCCTAAACCCTAAACCCTAACCCCCCGAGAGGACATACAATGCAGCTGCACCGGCCTTTGCCCAGAGCGCCCTTGCCTCGGCCTGCCTTGGCGCTGTGCTTGGTTTAGGGTTTAGGGTTTAGAGTTTAGAGTTTAGGGTTTAGGGTTTAGGATTTAGGGTTTTGGGTTTAGAGTTTAGGGTTTAGGCTTTAGGGTTTAGGGGCATAGTCCAGGTGTAAAAGGGTTTAGGGGTTTAGGGGTTTAGGGTGTAGGGTTTCGGCTGGCTGTTGAAGAGTCAAAGACGCTGAATCAGTGAATCAGGCACTCCAGGCCAGGCTCGGAATCCCATCGGCCCAAGTCACCAGGCGCAGTTCCGAGCTTTGACAACAATGATAATAATAATAATAATCATAGTAGTAAGAATAAGAATTGAAGTCTCCCAAACTTTATCATCGGCCTTATCCCAAACAGGTGCCACCTGATCCCAGATGCATGATAGCTTTGGGAATTCCGGTTTTGAGGCACAGTGGAGAGCAGCCGTGCACCTCCTGGGCCATGCATCGGCAAAGGGCATCGGCATCGAGCGTGGCATCTCGGGCTTACAAAGGCCTTAGGTTAAGGGGGTTGGAATGTCTGGAGGTGCAAAGGACTCTAAGCCTCATGCCCTGTGGGCTTCTCCAACCGCACAGCTGCCTTGCAGCTGAGTTTCCGCATTGTATGTTTGCCTGTACTTATCCTGGCACAGTCTAAGCTAGGTTGATCGTGGTTGCAATGTCGTAGCAAAACCGGCAGATGTCACAGGAGCATCGTGAAACGAACACCCAAAGTTAAGACACATGATTATGCATGTGGAACGGCCGGCATCGCGTCTCCGGACACATGCCTCCTTCTGATTCCTGGATGTTGCAACCAGTTACAGTGCATCGTTCACCTCTGACTGTTCCAGCACCAAGAACTGGACAGGAGCCCTGGATGCAGCTCTTCGCGCCTGCGAGAACTGTGTCTCGGCATTGGGTTGGTTGGGCATCTGTTGCTATTCCTTAGCGGCTTCGAGCTTGGCATGGTGAGTAATCGACATCTGCACGTTGAACATGGACGTCGATGAGGGCATGTTGCAAGAGCCTGTGCCTTCAAGCTTCTTCATACGGGCACGTACATCATCGCAAATGTTGGTTTCCGGACGAATCAGCAAGGCATCAACGCAGAAGCCGACAAGCGAAGGGAACACGGGCACCCCGATGAGCAGTGAGCATCGACCGAGGGCAACCTTACAGGCAAGAATTGAATCCAGGTTTTGCATACAGTTACCGTTGTGATTGAAGAGATCCCACAAACACTATATACGGTGGAAAGACCTCGTCCTGAACAGCAGCTGTTGAGATTCTGCCCGGTCGCGGGCTACATTTTTCATGAGATTTACATCCTTAGACATCAGTGCCGAAGAAAGACTATGGGCCTGCAAAACAAGGCGAAGCACTCAAACCTTTGTCGCGGGACGTGTGGGCTTCCTGCACGGACGTCCGCATGGCTTGCTAAAGTGAATGTGTCGCCAAAACAACAGGAAAAACTCCTATATGAAGCGCCTACACCGAATGTACATGCAGTAAGAAGCCTTGTCTGTTGCGACTTCTCCTCCCGAATTTGCCACTAATCCGAAGCAAATCTGCGATCTATCCGCTCCCTCTCTACACCCGAACCGGCAGGGATCTGCCTTCTGGCTACCTGCCCCTACTGCGGTGTCCCAAGACTGCACGGAAAGTGCATCTTTATGTGTTTCTGTTGCTCCTTGTAAGTGTCTGAAATTGCGTGCAATCAGTAGCACGGCATATTTCACCCGCATGCCAAATAACTCTTGTGTTGAGTTTCCCATTCCACCCCTGCGTAGACAGTTTACTAATGTGTTGGTCTTGCACCTGCCCCAGCGCACCAAGTAGAGAGCCAGGCGGGCAATGGGCACAGGCACGGTTTGGCGGGGGTCACTTCGGACGCGCGGTGGGTTGGTGTTTCGGAAGATTGGGGAGGCCAGTTCTTCCAACATCTTTGCAGGATAAAAACACGCCTACAAGATCAGTGTGCTGAGGCCGAAAGGGAAGGCTTTTGTCTTGCAGCAAGCAGCTACGATGCATGGATTGTTCCAGATTCATTTTGTGGCAGTCTCCAGCGATCGACGAACCCTCAAAGGCGCAGCCTTGGAAAACAGCAGGTGCTGGCGCTGCAGCCCGCACTTCAGCGCCTCTGCCGTCCGGATCCCGACGAGGTGGCACTCCTGGAGGTGACGATGGACGGACCGCCGGAGAGAGAAGCAGCATGGTGTGGTATATCAGGTTTAGTGTAGTTACTACACCACCGATGCGCTCCAGCATCCCCAAGATCCCAAGTCGTAGTGCTGATGCTTTTGTGGGTAGATTCATTGGCCGTACTTGCGGTCGGGCGATTTGGCTGTGGGTCCCGGCAATGCATTTGCGGGTGACCCATGATGCCGTAAATACCAGTGCCAGTGTGGTGGTGGATATCGTTGTGGATGTGCTGGTAACACGAACCGGTCACTGGCAAACAAAAGCAGGTAGAGGTAGTAATACTCACGCAATCTTGTAGACAATGAGCGGCAGTGAAAACTCATCGCCGTGGCAGCCTCAATGACTCAAGAAGGGAGAGCTCCCCGGCAGGGTTGGCCTGCCTTAACACATTTAGGGTTCAACGGCCCCTCAGTAAAGTTGCTCTGGCGAGTAGGGTAAGCGACCTCGCAGCGGTACTGCTGCATTGCGCAAGTCGGGAGGGAGGCCTAAACCCAGAACAACCCAAAGAAGGAGAGGGCAGGCAACCTATAGCGAATTACCTTACCAAGGAGATGATCAGGTTGATCACATGAGTATCGGCTCGTCATCCTTGTCTCCCGTGGTAGAGGCAATACTAGTCGGCAGCCATGGCAATATCAATGCTACCAGGCATTCTCACGACAATATATGGGACTTTCCGAAAATTAGAGGGTACCCTATTCTGGGGTCCCTTATAATACGGATCCTACTATTTAGGGTACTACTATACTAGGGTCCCCTATCTTCGAAAACCCCCATATGGAGCCTTCAGGTACTTCCTAGCATCCCCAGTCAGCCAGGACCTGGCGAGCTGACTGAGCCCATGGCGAATGCACTTCGATTTCAGCGGCTCGAACTGGAAGCCAGGTTCTTGTATAGCGGCTTTAACGGGTCAAGGGGTTAAACTTGGCTCAGGGTGAAGAGGCTTAGACTTTGTTTGAAGAGATTCCAATGTGGGGGGGGGGGTGGGGTTAATGCAGTTTGAGAGGTAGGGAGGGGGTTGTGGGGTTGTACGGCATTGGGTATTCCACATTGAACAGCAGTAAAGCCGAAAGCACGAAGTCCTTTGCACTCGGGCCTACAGGCGAAGCTGGGACGGGGCGGTGTCAGTTCGATTCGATTCCGCTTTGTTCTTATACCTGTAGTCTCCATTGTTGTTCCCTTTTTGGTTAGCTTGTAGGATCCCAAATCTACAGTTGGCTTAAAAAGGCGCTACAACGGAGACTATAGGTACTTCGTATTTCCTAAGCCCAAACCAAGCCCGAGTATCGCAACAAGCAGCTGCAGAGAGGCTCAAAGATCGGTGCACGACTCCTCGCCCTGTGTAGGAACGCTGTAAATCGGCTGTCTTGCAATCTCTGTTGCTGAGTTCGGATGTCCAGCCATCTTCCAGCGCCAGACTGCGAGTGTTAGAATCCGGTAACCAGGTCTGACTTCGCAGTCTTCGAGTTGGGGCTTGCAACGGGTCTCCCAATTCTGTAGACGTGGTAGGCCAAGGAGGGTTTCGGATTTGACCCCGACATTCACTAAGCAAAAGCCTGCAAGGTGGCTCTATGGCTACCCAGGTGTGCCTGAGGGCCAGGCGAGATCCGCCGAGTGAGTGAACATTCCTACGCCTTCAGCTTTTCATTATATCTACCGGAAAAACAGAAACCCTGAGACAGCCAGCCGAACCACCGAACGATTGTAAATGTTTTATCTGGTCGCACGTCCGGAGGAAAGCTTTCATAGGGATGCTGGATATGTCTGGATTCGGCATAGGCATAGAATTAGATGCTCGCCTATAAGGCCTGTCCCAATACACGGCCCTTAGCCAGACACCATCTATCTTCGACCAGCCGGGCTTTGCAGGACCAGCTGACCCACGGCTTCTTCAAGTATTTCGCATCCATGCAGGCTCTGGTCACCTCGGTCGGGGGAATCCTGAGATTGGGTTTTTGTCGATGCCCCCCCTGCCTCGCAGCGTCTCGAAGCTAAAAGCACAGTCGCAAAACAGAGATCTTGCACGACCCGGAGTTTCAGTGAGTGTAGGCGCCATCCTCCTCCTATGCCTATGCAGGCGATGGCGGCACGCCAGCTGCTGTGGCTAAATCCTTCTGCCTCCACTGTGCTGGACCCATTCTGTGGATCTGGCACGGTCCTTATCGAGGCAGCGCTTGCCGGGAAAGCTGCTACAGGCTCGGATGCATCGCCTTTGGCAGCCTTCGTGGCACGACACCACACTGACGTGGAGCGCATCAGCTTGGAGGAGCTGCGAGCTCAGGCGAGGGCCCTGGCTCCGGAGAAAGAGCTGAGCTGGGATGACTTGAGAGGCCGCCTCCGTGCTTTAAAAGAAGATCCCGTGACGTCCGCCCTTTGGTTCTGCCTCCTCGTCGCCTTGCAGCGCCCAGGCGGCCAAGACGTGTTTGCTCTATCGGGCTCCAAAGGCTTCGGGGCGTCTCAGAGCTGGGGAGATCCGCCACCGAAGCTTTGCCGGCCCATGTTCCTGGGCACCGTGGAGCTCTATGCCGCTCAGCTCAGTGCACTTCGATCCTCGATGCCTTTCCCGGACTTGGTGAGAACCGGCTGTGGGGATGCACGGACGCTGCAGCTCAGCCGACCTGTGGAAGCTGTGATCACCAGCCCACCCTGTCCTGGCGCCTACAGCTATGCCACTGCTGCATGGCTGAGTCAGCTTCTAGATTCTTCAAAGAAAACCCCCGAACAGAGTCGTTGAGTCTGCTAGGAATGATGGGCAAGCCAAGCCATCCCTAATCCGTCCGAAAAGCCTCGCAGAAGCCTTGGATGATAATCAGATTAAATCTGGGGTTTAGGGCTTGCGATTTGGTTTCTTTTCCAGCCTTCCTTTTTCTCCCCTTTATTCTCCTCGTTCTTGTCTTCGTGGCTTCTGATGTCAGCAGGAACAGAAACCTTCGCACTAGCAGTGCAAATCAAAGAGTAGCAACACTAATTCATCTAATCGACATAGCAGCAAGAATGAAATTCACGCAGTAGTACTATCGGCCAATACAGCCTACTAGTATACTATGGGTCTATAAAGCCATAGTGTAGTTTCTAACTTAATGGTATGAGCCAGGGTATAAAGTATCAACTTTCGTGGTCTAAAGCTCACTGCATAACCTCACAATAGACTCCCTGAACCCTAAACCCCTAAACCCTAAAACCCTGAACCCCTAAACCCTAAACCCTAAAACCCTAAAACCCTGATTCCTAAACCCTAAACCCTATGAGCCCTAAACTCTGTAGACTTTTGCATCCAAGTCGAGGCGGCTCGCCTGAGCCAGGGCTGGCTCGCGGGCGCTGCCGAGGTCTTCGGGCCCTCCGAGGATGCAACGAGGCCGGTTTTAAGGGAGCCTAAGGGTTTAGGGTTTAGTGGTTTAGGGTTTTGGGGTTTAGGGTTTAGGGCTAACCCTTAACATCAAAATCGCCCAAAAGCCTTATAAAGGTAGGGTCTTTGGGCCCCAAAAGCCTTAAAATATGAGTCCTTAGAGGGTAAGGGCAAAGGAACCTGGGTCTGCCAGGAAGGGCTACTATTCTATGAGAGCGACTGCCAAGGTTCTGGTATCGGGTCTAACGATCTGAGCACGGTTTCGTTTTTTTTTGGGGGGGTATGGTGTAGCATGGTTAGATTCGGTCTTCCAGAATGTAATGCTGAGCGGCTGCTCGCCGAATTTTCATGCGCTTTTGGCTTGTTGCTTCTTCCTCTAAAGATGGCCTAGATGGTCTTGGCACTTAATTGATCCATCAGTTCAATCAAAACCAGAACATTTGAGGTCTTGCAACGTTAAAGCCCCTTTGACCCGGTTTCTGCCGGTGCGAAACCTCAACTCTCTGGTCACTGCGTCCAGAATCACTGCGTCCAGAAACTCCCCATAGTTCGATGATGGATTGGGCAACTGAGTCCTACCGATAAAGCATTTCCAGTGCGGGCGAGAGGGGAGGAACAGAGGGAGTGAGAGGGAGAGCGACACAGAAGAGCCGACGACTCGCGGAAGGATGGAAAGCATGGAGATCGGCAGCCTTGCCTTAATGGAGCGCCTTCAGCCGACAAGGGCAGGGTAGCTTAGTAAGTGATTTGGGTTTTAAAGGGATTCAAGAAGGTTTCTCAGGGCTTGGGGTGTGAGGGCTTCAATATTATGTTGTCGGAGTATGCTCAGTTGTACTTCACCATCTGCCCGTTCAGTCCACCATCAGTCATTACATGTGGCAAAAAGCCTGAGGCGGGAACCCTGGAACCCCAGGCGCTCAAAGCATGGAGCGGTTTCGGTGCCCGTGGACAGCCCACGGCCCCGCGCAGCACCGTCGTGATTGAAACCCTCGAAAGCAAGGTTCAAGATGGCCCAGCTTACAACCGAAGACCTCAAAGTCGAAGCCCTGTCATAAGGACGGCGCCCGAGGAGTTTGCGGCCAGCTGGCGCAAGCAGCCGGCCTGCAGAGATGATCAGTGGACTTGGGTAACTGGTTGTTACACGGTTTGGGGTTTGGGCTGGGTGCATTGGCAGGGGGATGCCTCTATCAACTCGGATAACAGTGGGAGAACAGGAGAACCTCAATCGGGATACCGCTGCATGCAAGATGCATGTATGACGAACTCATTGCTTTCCGGCCACACGTACGCAGTCGGATGTGGCAGCTTCCCAATCCAAAAACACGAGCACAAATGCGACCTTTTAGTTCTTAGCATCTCCAAGCCGCAGGCAGCAGGAAGAGTGGCTACAAGCCGTCTGGAACAACCTCGTCCCCGAGGGCACGGCCACGCTAGTGCCACCCAGCTCAAACTAAGCAAAAGGAGCCTTGGAACCTTAAGCCCGAAATTGGACCCGCGGGGAGTGTCTACAAATCTTACATCATAACATCCCGATCCCCAAAGTATGCCAGAGGCTGGAAGGAAAAGGTTCGTTTCAATGACGCCTGGAGTCGATTAGAGCTCAAGCCAGGCTTCACGTGCAAACAACAAAGGCTGCTTAGGCTCCCAAACCGTAAACTTGCGTTTTGAACCAAGATCCTGCACCTCCCAAGCCCCCAGACGTGAGGATCGGCGACGGCGCCGGTGCGTATCTCAGTGGATCAGGGTCCGGGAATCTTGGATGGATCGATGCCGACATGCTATGGAAGGATTAGACTGATTAGATATCGCCTGGCCTTTTATCGAGACGACATCCCCAGCAAACCAGCCGCACTGAGATCTGGACAACTTGGCGTCGACCAAGGAAGCGGCCGAGGAGTACTGCGGGAGGGCATCCGGGGTCCGGGTTTTTGGGTTCTGCAGGGGCGGTGGCAGCATCCTAAAGCCGGCGCAGGTGCAGAAATGCCTTGGTTGATGGATTCAGCGAGTAATAAGAGGGAGACTGCACGGTGTTGCACGCCACTTTGGGGTGGACATGATCGAGGCATTCCATCACACTGCGGACTTCAGAAGCGGCCCCTAGACCTCAATGAGTTCCTACAGATGTCAACGCAAAGGGACCTCGACCTCTTTCACAATCACTCTCCTGTCAAGAAGGCGGTCGGCTTTGCCGTACTGGCCACGGCGACGATCCGCACCTTGCCTTTTGACATGTGAGTTCGCCTGGCGCAACTCAAGGCCTAGCCGATTATAGCTGTATCAATTATAGCATGTTATGGTAAATCTGAGTAGTAGATAAGAACTAGCGCATTTTTCGTAGGTTGACTGCCACATCCTGCAACTTTGCAGTACATGTTCGAAAATCCGAGGCTTCATTTGAGTAGTCCAGTGCGACAGGCAAACCCTGGAACCCCAAGCAGCTAAAGCCCTCAAATCGAGGGCTGCTTTCAAGGTGTACTGTGGCCTACTTGCAATCTTGAAGCCTTCCTTGGCAAGCCCACAAAACCCTTTACACAAGACCTGAGATGTGCCACTCTGTAAATCGTAAGAAGTCGTCACGAGCCCTTAGTCCTCAGCCCAATCCAAAGAGCTCAGAAGGCAGAGCGTTGAGCCTCAAAAAATCCCCACAGCCAAGCCTGAAAAGTCCCAATGTGTGCCCAGGGATGACACGCGACATGCCCCGACGTGTCGACTCCCGTGGCGTGCGGCGGACACAGCATGTAGTGCATTTGCGAAAAAGGACGCTGCCACGGATCAAGGATTGAAATTAAATTCGGTTATATCGCTGATGCAGTCTGGGGCTGCATCCAGGGATTACATGTGCCCTGTAGGGTTTAGGGATTCGATAGGGTTGTAAGGGTTGAGCTTAGGGTCTATCCTTTACATGCTGTTAGGGTATTTTGGGGTGGAAAATTTAGGGCACTGTTAGTTTAGGGGCTGTTTGATGAAGATGGATTGAGGGTGGGAGGGTTGAGGGTCTAGGGTCGTTACAAGGTGCTCGACGACAAAAAGCCGAACTTAGCCAGATAGCCCGGTGTAACATATAGCGACAAAGCACAGCGAAGTCGTTATCAAATCACAACCCGCCCTTACGCAAAGATCAGGGCCACACCCATCCCTCCCAAAGCCTCCATGCTTAACCCCAGATTCTGAACCTTAGCTCCAAACCACAAAACATCCCGAAACCCTAAACCCTAAAACCCTAAAACAAAACACCTCAAAACATGGTACCCTAAACACCCCCCCCCCCACGTTCCGCCCCAAAAGCCTCTGAGCTCAGGTTCTACTTTCCTGAGCCGGAGCCCCGCCCACGACCTCCGCCCATGTCCGCGGAGGATGAAAGAGGTACATGGCCAAGGTTTAGGGTTTCGGGTTTCGGGTTTCGGATGCAGAGAGACCTCGTTCAAAAAGGGTTTCGGATGAGAGAGGTACTTGGCCAAGGTGACTTAGGGCTGTTTTGCTTAAACTGCTTCATCCGAAGGAATATGAATGCTCTTGCTCACGGTGCCGGGGTCAGTCCAGGCATATGGTTTTAGCACTTTTTGTGGGTGTCGAGGTGTAGGATTTTCAGAACTTTGTGATTTTGGAGTCAGGGTTTAGGAGTTGTAGAGTTTGGGATTTAGATGCCCGGCAGGGTTTCGAGACCTTGAGGACCCTCCATGACACTTCCGAGGCCTGGTTACTTGAATGTTTGATTGCAGGACCCCGATCATAAAGCAGTAGGCTAAGCAAGAAACGGTGTTACAATTCAGCGTCTCTAGATGCGAGGCAAACAGATATAGCTGTTTTCTGCATACGCATTGTGCCAGCATGACAAGGGCAACTCGAGATGAGGGCTTGGAGGTGCCGATTGCAGTACCCGTAACGGGTGAATAGAAATGCCACGGCCTTGGGCCCGAAACCCCTTGCTGACCTTTGCTTTAACTATTAATTCGGCTGATCTACCTGCTACAGCCCGGGATCTAGGAAGCAATGAGCCCGTCACGTGGCTTGTGTGGTTCGCAGTTCGGGGCGGTTCTGAGCCTAGGCCCTTTCTGAGACACCTACTTCAACAGTGCTTTCTCGAACAAGGTCGCGATTTAAGTTTTTTGGAAACAGAGCCTACATCCTCCAAGCAGGAAGCAAGCGGTCCTTTCGTCGATCTGAGGTCGGCTTATGTTTGGTGTCACTATGGCGACGGTGGGTGGGCAGGACATGCAGGGACCCGTTTAATACTCGTAACACCAGGTTTGCCAGCAAGACAGTCAGAGCGTTCCTCAATTGTAGGGCTGTAGGGTGTATGGTTACGGGTGCGGGCTTCGGGCTTGCATCACGAACATGATCTGGGTGCTGCTTCCCTGGGAGAGTCTATGCACAGCTAGCGCACACGATTGTTCCTGCAGGTTGGTCTGATGCCCATCATACCTCCTTGCCCAGCTCCTGTCATTCGCTATCAAGCCAGATCCCACTATCCTTCCTCTTCGGCCCTTGTGATGAAGATGGGGTAACTAATTCCTGCCAGCCTCGAATGTGACTGTGTGCCCTTGCCACTCTTAGTCCATGAAGTCAGCTGGACTGACTTCCAGGATCGCAATGAGCAGTCGGAGACCGCGGGCAATGGCAGGCGGCTGCTGAAACGCGAGACGCATGGAGCTCTTTAACCGTCTCTTGTGTGAGGGGTTGAGGTATTAAACTTGGATCTTGGGTGCCTGTCTCAGGGTTATCGGAGCTCCCGTGGGCCCACGGACACGCTTTGGAGCTTGCCCGCCCGACAGCTCTTGGTGCTTTGATGGCCGGAGCCCTTGTAAGATGTCCGCCCCCCCAAAGATTTGAACGTTTCCGAGCCTTGGCAGCGCACGTGCGAGCCCGAAGTGTCCTATGCTTATGCCAGAAGCCTGCAAGTTGATAGTTCCGTAGAATCTAGAGTATCTTTACAGTCAGAATTTGTTCGTATCATTTATAAGTATACTCTAGTACGTTATGGTACAGTAGTAGTACAGTGAAGTCCACTATAGAATATAGTACCTCTCAGTGCCTTGAAGCCATGGACAGGCCTTCGTAAGCTGGCGCTGGGGCACCTCTTTGCAGACTGAGAACCAGGACGCTCCAAGTACCCTCAAATAGGGGTAAAGGGTCCCAAATAACCCTAAACCCTAAACCCTAAACCCGGTCCTAAATTAAGGGTATTTAGGGTCGAATAGAGGGTAGATGGAGGGTCTAGGAATGCTTCGAAGAGGAGCCCCAGGGCTGCTTCTGAGGCTGGCTGTTTTGGGGCTTTTGGGGGTTTTTAAGGTCATGCTGAAACATATGGTTTTATAGGGTTCAGAGATCTCGTTCAAATTAGGGCTTTTAGGGTTTAATTTCGGGTTTCAAGACGTTGGGGTCTATTGCTTTGAGGCTTCCGAGTGATCACTCCGTCGAGCTTAGATGAACTTAGATTAAAAACTTTTCGGTTTGCTAGTGTCCACTATGAAATATGCACGTAGTGTGATGCATCCCCCGGCTGTGCCTAGATGCGAGTGCTGAAACTCCCCTATCTTATACCCCACACGCAGCAAACGAGAAGTGGCTCAGCGGCGAGCCATGTTCACCAGTTTAATTACAGGGTTTTCAATGTAGCCTAAACGGTAAAGGGCTCAGGGTTTCGGGATTCAGGTCCGAGGAAACACGAGTCCTGGTCATGTAAGGCTCTTCCTTCAAGAGACTCTGCCAGGAGACTGTGCAGCGAGCCGGCGATATCGGTATTTCCAATACTTACTATTATTATTAGTAGTATTACTTATTATTATTATTGTTATTATTGTTAGTAGTATTGTTATTATTATGACTATTACTGTGTTTCACGCCTCCGTTTTGCGACATCGGCTTCCGTGCTGCACCCATGCACCCGGACTTGGGTGTCAGCCATTGTGGGTCTGAGTTTCGAGGGAAGTGCAGGGCGTTATGATTTCAGGGTGTTACGCACGAGACGCCAGCGCGACCTCTTCGCTGAAAATTTGCCTGCGAGCTTTCGCTCGCCAGCCTTCAGCACCATTCAGGTGGATGCCAGCTTCGGATCTTCCCCAGGATTACCCATAGGCCCCTAAGTAGTTCCTTGTTGGGATTGCCTTATAGGATTCTAAATATAAGCCATAAAAAGGAACTACTTGGGGGCCTATGGGTAGGAGCAAGGTAACAGCATCTCAGGTGCGTAGGTGTACCTTGGCATCCAGGGAGTGTTTGGCAAAGGGCGAAGCATTTCCGTGGTCTGTTTCTTCTGAATCCGTTGATCCCCGCGGCTGCTGAAGGCGAAATTTCTCACACAGAGTTTCTCCTTTCCTTTTCAAAGCATTCTCTAAGCCCTCAGCCCTCTTGAAAATGCATAGAAGCCCTGGGACTGCACTTTTCACATGCATGAGAAACCTGTTTGGTTCACGCTGCCCGAGCCGGAGCCCCCCCATTCCGCCACCTCCAAATGGAGGTACTTCCTAGCTGTGGGGAGGAGGCAAAGGCTGCAGATGCAACGTTTTAGATATGACTCCACTTGTTCTTCCGGCCTGTCCATAGGTTTGTGCCGCCAAGGCACGGTGTCTAGCAGGATTGACCAGGCTAGCTGCGGCTATCGCTTGCCAGAGGCTGGAAGCCTCGCATGCGCAGCAGAGAAAAAGACAGTATTTGGGTCTTGTCTCGGACCTGGGTGATCGATCGGCGAATTGTGCTCGTACGCAACAGCTCCGTTACGGTGAGCCAGATGAATCAGCCACCACACCAGGCACAGGGAAGAAAAGGGGTGGGCGGCTCAGAGTGATGTGCTCGTGCCTCCGTGAGCTGTCAGCTACACACGTTCCCTTGGTCTTTTTTGGGGTTTTGCTTGGATTGCCGGGCGCCTCTGGCCTGCATATTTAGCAAAGGCCCTGGCACACAGAAACAACCCCTGAGATACACGCAACCAGGGAACCGTGAAACTGATGAATCGCTGGGTAAGTAATGGGCACATGGTTGGACGGTTAGATATGAGCACAACACAAACAGACACACGCACATATCATCTATATGCATATTATACATATACGTATACATATATACATATACATATGCTTATATAATATACACATATATACATGTATACATATATATATATATACATATATATATATACATATATATATTTATATTTATGTTTGAAGTACGGGAATGGGGTGTATACTACTTTGTATTCTGAATCGTAAATAGGAAATTGAAAA
>CAJNJA010061886.1:5567-23476 GCA_905231915.1 Symbiodinium necroappetens
CACAGATCTATAATATATATATATATGTATATCTATCTGTCTATATATATATATACTGACACAGATCTATAATATATGTATATATATATACATATGTATAGGTATATTGACTTCTACAGCCCCCACCTGCTTGCTTTCATCACGTTGCTGTGACCTCAGGTGCTCTTTCCGAGGTGAAAAAGCCATAAATATCAACCCCGAAACTCTAACTCTCGCTGCCACGGACAGCCTCTAATTCTGTACACCCTCACTGAACTCCAAGGCTGCGACTGTTGGGAGGCATGGCTTGCTGCGAAGGTGTTGGTGCCACCGGCGGTGCCTGGAGGGCGCACCTGAAGCTTGATGGCCATATCCACCATCCTTGGCACCAATTTTGGGTTCAAGGTTTAGGGCTTATGGCCATGTGCACCATCCTAGGCACCATCTTGGGTTGAAGGTTTAGGGTTTATAACCATGTCCACCATCCTTGGCACCATTTTGGGTTGAAGGTTTAGGGTTTATGTGCCATGCCCACCATCGTTGGCACCATTTTGGGGAAGGTTTAGGGTTTATGGCCAAGTGCACCATCCTTGGCACCACGTTGTGGCTTTAAAGAGCTAGAACAGCTAAGGAGCTCGCGGGCTCCAATAGAGACAGCTGTTCCGTTTACAGGCTTGGTTCGACGGTTCAACTGCCATATTCGGATCTCACAATATGGTGGCTTAGGCTTAGGGGCTGAGTACCCTAGCCCAAAAAAGGTTAACCTTTTCAATTATTGTAGGATAAAAATAAGGCCCAAAAGTTTAACGGAGTTAAACTCCTGAAGAAGAGCCCAGCATCAGCCGGTCCATTTCCTCAAACTTGGCTTGCGTCATCCGCGTCAACTTGCCGACCGCACTGTCATCGTTGGCCTCCTCGAGCGACGGCCAGGGCAGCTCGGGATTTGCAAGTCCTCCATATCCTGGGTCATTGTTCGGAATGAAGGATTTTCCCAGAGAGCCCAATACCCCTTAAATAAGGAATATACCTTAAATTAGAAGGGCCTTAATATTATGATTTAAGGTATATTCCTTAATTAAGAGGTATTGGGCTCTCCGGGTTCGGTATCCTAGAGCCCAGAAAAAGGACAACTGCCCCTTTTTGCAGCACGGACTGAGGTGCCGGCCTGCGCCTATGCAACCGGCCCTAGAGCTTACCCAGAGGCCCCTAAGTAGTTCCTTTTTGGGATTGCCTTATAGGGTTTTTATACAAACGACAAAAAGGAACTACTTAGGGGCCTATGGGTAAAGCGCAAAACCCCCGAGGTCATAGTATTGACCAAGTGTCGCTGAACACGGTCCAGCGTTACTTTGGGGTATTGCAAGTAGTCCTCGGCTCCGGAAGGACCAAGGAGCAAAGTGTTTGGGGTTAGGGTTTACGGGATTAAGGCCAACATTTCAATCAATAGACCCTAACCCTCCAGTTACCTACTATATAGGGGGGACTCTAGTACCCTATATAGGAGGTACCTGGGGGGTTAGGGAGAACTGTTGTTCTAGGATGCTGTACCGGTTCCAAAAAGGAAACATGATCCCGCAAAGAAGAATCGGGTTTCTAAGCCCTAAGAACCGGGCTCTACGCCCGAACCCAGGCTTCGCAAACCAAAAAACATACAAGAAAAAACAACAAACTCCAGAAACACAACACCACAGATATAGAATTTATAGGGTTTATAGAACCCCTTAAAGGAAGCCAGATTCGTAGGGATCCTCTGTGGTGGGCACCGCACCGCGCGGTCCGTTGTCGCCCTCGTCCAGCTCGCAAGCCTCCTACAAGACAGAGGTTGTCCTCTTAAGGAATTCGCGGGCTTAGGGTTTAGGGTTCAGGGGGTTTCATTCACAGACTTATAGGTGTAGGGGGTTGTTGAGGGCTTAAGGAATGAGGGTTGGGGTTTCCGTTTGCCACGGACTTCTTGTAGGTGAATCTGAGTTTTGGGTTTCGACTGGCAGGCTGGCACAAGCAGGCACGAATTCCGACAACTACGGGGCTCAAGCGGTTTAGGGTTCAAGAGGCTCCTTCAAGGGTTCCGGTGGCAAGGCCTATAAACAAGAACTATGAAGGAACGAGTGCAAATCCTGTGAAGAAATCATAACAAATCTCTAAGCACCCTATGAAAACCAGTAGAATCCCTCCCTGCACCCTAGACTCTAAAGCCACGTTTACAACATAAACATTAAAAAAACAACGGGCCTGCCTCCAAACGCAAGGACTCGACAAAGGCAGTCCACCGCTTCCTTCCACACAGGAAGGAAAGTCTGTGGAGCTATAGTTGCAGGGTTTCAGGGTCTAGTTTAGTAGGGTTTGGGTTTAGGGTGCAGGGTTTCGGGGTCTAGTTTAGTGGGGTTTGGGTTTAGGGTGCAGGGTTTCGGGGTCTAGTTTAGTAGGGTTTGGGGATTCCGGGCTTCATGTAGGGGTTTACGCTCTCACAACTCGGGCAAGCCAGGCGAGGTTCCACATGTGCTGGTCGGCGTGACACCGAGGGCATGGCACTTGCGTAGGGCTTTAACCCAGGGGTTCATGGTTCAGTGCTCGAAGGGTCTAGGCGTTTAGGGCTTATCTTTACTTAAAGGTTCTTGACATGTGACCAGGCACCCTACGCGTAAAGATTCCGACTTCTGTATGACGGTGTGAGGCTTGGGGCTTTCGGAGGTTCGGATAGGGACTGTGGGTCTCAGGGCCTGGAATTATTTTGGATTGTAAGCCTGCTCACAAGAACGCTTGTCATAGGTTTAAGTTAGGGTTTAGGGTTTAGGGTGTAGGGCTACCAGCAATACCAAAAATGCCGGAACCCCAGAAAGGAAACGTATCAGAAGCTGATTGTCTATTGTGCGAACTGAGCTTCTTGGAAATCAGTGGCATTGACGTCTCGTAGATGTTGATGCCGCGTGTGAGCCGGGCATTGCCGCGTGCATCGTGGAATATCTCGTTGTAGCGCTGGCACAGCTGGGCCACCATCAAATTCATCAGGTACACGTGCCAGCAAGCAGCGAAGCCCATGACGAACCATTTCAACATCGGTTCGTCTTCCTGCGCAATCTGCTCGTAGTTGTCACTGCCATAGGTGTTGAAAGCCATGGACAACAAGGACTCAAAGGCAATAGGCCAGCTGAAGAAGTCCCTCATCTGAACAGAATCCGAGCCCATGGACTGCGGCAAGCAAGCAACTGCCGAAGCAAAAGCCGCTGTGAAGAAAATGAGGACTGCCACATACAAGAGGAACTCCCACATGAGGCTCGAACAAATCACGCTGAAGACGGAGAGGTGGACATTTAGGTGTACCAACTCAGAGGCAAGTATAAAGTAGAGCACCATCGGGAAGGCAGCGAGGCGGTTGTAACTGTGCATGAGGTTGCATTGCCACTCTCCGTACTCGCAGCAGTCGATGAGGAACTCGCTACTGACGGCAAGACAGTGGAGTGCTGGCTCAATGCATAGCAGGCACAGCAGGAGGAGCAGTAGAAGCACCTCGATTAGCTCCTGCCGCGTCCGCAGCACATACTTGGGCACCGGCATGCAGCAATATCGCGTCATCTCCTCTCTGGTTCTTATAGTAGGGAATGGGGGAATGGATCCCTATGATAGTCCCCTGGGGTCCCCTATGGTCAGTCACCCAAGGCCCCCCACAGTAGTCCCAATAACCCATTCCTCCATTCCCTACTAAGAACCAGTCAGTCTCCTTCTGGCGAACAGCTCTGTATGTCTGGAATGCATGCTTCGCGAAAAGCTGCCCCAGGCTGCAAACGTAAAGCAATGCCCGGCAAGCAATCACCGTGAATCGATCCTGGGAGGGGTCTGATAAGGGCTTCATATTTACTTAGGGGCTGAGTCCCCTAGCCCAAAAAAGGTTTAAACATTTTCAATTATAGTAGGATTATATAAAGCCCAAAAGGCTAAAGGTTACCTACTCAGCCCCTAAACGTAGGGTGTAGGGTTTAGAGTTTGGGCTTAGCTATAGGGTTTGGAATTTGGTGCCTCGAGTGTACACCCCCGCAACTCGCGTTCGTGTTCGCAAAACAGCTTCAGTTCCGCTTTTCCTTTCTCTGTTCAGGATTTGAAGTTAGGCTTTAGGGTTTTAGAGCTTAGGGCTTTAGGGGGTCTTAGAGATTAGGGTTTGAAGGGGTTTTTAGAGTTTGGAGCTTAGGGTTTGAAAGGGCCCCGCTGCGATACCAGGTAACCCTGAGAGCCCAAACCCGAAAGCATGACTAAACTCCGCTCCGCTCCGACGCGCTAAAGACCTGAAATCTAACGACCGTGAAGCCAGACAGTTTAGGGTTTAAGTTTCAAGGTTTATAGGGTTTTTGGTTTAAGGCTTATAGGGATTAGGGTTTTAAGGTCTAGGGTTTAAGGTTTAGGGTTTACAGACAATTAAATGAAACATAAAACTTCCCTTCAGACCAAGGTGCAGTGCTCAACGGATCACTTGAAACAATGGCTTGCCTGAGATATACCCAGTTTGCTTTGTTCATTGCTGATCTTTGTCGCGTGCTGTCGGGCGCAGGGCTTAAGCATGTTTTTCGGGCCAGCGGCGTGTGCACTCCGCGATGTGGTTGTGTTTGTTGGGGTTGGGAGGTTCAGAGCACAAGCATTGTAGGACTCAGAGGTGTCACTCTTCGGGCAAGGGGTTGGGCCAAGATGTAAAACAGCAAGCTTCGCACAACATCCGATAAAGACCTGAGAGCCAGATGAAGTACCGTGACAAAGGTGAATGCGCAGGGCCGCGAAGACCCTGCAAACTCGAGTGCCCTGTTGGGTTTAGTGCGTAGGGTTTATGCTGAACCCACAAACCTACGTAAAACCTCCAACCCCTGCAGCCTAAACCCTAAAGAACGCCAAGCTCAACACAGCGGGATCCCAGATAACCCTACAGCGTGGGTCTGCCAAGAAATGAGCCTGGCAGCCCCTTGTGCAGTTGATTTAAGCCCTAAAAGGAGTAGGACATTTAGGGTTTAGGGTTGTGGGTTCAGCTTGTGGGGAGGAGTTTAGGAAACACTGGTTTCGGACTTTTGCTGTTTGGAGGTTCAGGGCTTGACTATGGCGGCTTAAGGGTTACAAGCTCTAGGGGTCTTGGGGTTCAGGGACCACGATTGCAAGGCTGCCCAACATGGGTCTCCAAGCTACTGTTCCGCCATGACATAAAGGACGAGAGTGAGGCAGAACCAACACCTGGGCACGGCTGGATTCGGGTTGAGCAGATGGGGTTTAGGGCTTAGGGTTTATGTTTAGACCCTAAACATAAACCCTAAACCCTGAACCTTAGGAGCCATCACGACAACCTAAGACCCAGCGCCCCACATGGAAAGATATGGGCTTTACGACCCCATGGGTAATTACATACGGACGTACATAACATACCTGCCTACAAGGCATACATCTTACATGATATACCAAGATACTTGGTGTGCATATACCGACATGTGCATCTTTTCCTTTTGCACATACATACCCTAAACCCTAAACCCTAAACCCTAAACCGTGTGTAGGGTTTAGGGTTTAGGGTTTCAAGTAACCCCCCCTAGTTGCATCAAGCAGCTTCGTCAGGGCCCAGGGCAGGCAACAGAGCCGAGTCCAGAGCAGATCCGCTTGGAAGACCACGGTGGGATGGCAAATGATCTCGGGATCTCCTGGGCCGGGGGCTTAGGGGTTTTAGGGGTTTAGGGTTTTAGGGTTTTAGGGCTTTAGGGGTTTAGGGGTTTAGGGTTTTAGGGGTTTAGGGGTTTAGGGTTTAGGGTATCTCCTGGGCCGGGGCTTTCAGAGCTTGCTAAAGCTGGGTTTAGGGCATATAGGGTTCGGGGAACCCGAAACCCTACACCCCTAAGTCTTTAGTTAAGGGTTTAGGGGTTCCGGGTTTAGGGCTTTCGGGGTTAGGGGTGGGGGGGGGGAGTCCGTGGATTCAAAAAATAGGTAGGAGGAGAGGTCCGGAGTTGAGGTCCTGGGCTTTATTTAGGATTCCGATTGAGGGTTCAGGGGTTCTGCAGCGGTCTACAGTAGACCCTAAACCCTAAAGAGTAAACCTCATCTGAAGCCCCAAACCACAAAATCGAGTCCTGACCTCCGAACCCGACAGGGCACACCCGCTCACTATCTTAATCCCTAAGCCCGTTTAAACCCTAAACTCAAAACCTTAACCCCAAAACCTAAACCCTTACCCTAAACATCTTAATCGGCCCTTAGACCCGCGGGGAAGCCCGAAGTTAGGTGAAACCCATTAAACCCAACCCGATTACGCCCGCGCAAAGCCCAAACCAGGGACCCCACTCCTGCACCCGATAACAATTACCTGTAACCGAAAAGACCTACCTTTTTAGGGTTCCTTATTATGGTTTCTATGTATAGTTCCTTAAAAAGGTAGGTCTTTTCGATTACAGGTAATTGCTATTTTTAAAAGAAGGGACTGCAATGCACGACGCGCGAAGCTCCGAAAGCCCACGGTTTTTGAAGCCAGACTCTGCACACTTCCGAAAACCCGAAACCCTGAACCCCTAAAGCCCTAAACCCTGAACCCCTAAAACCCCAAAACCTAAACCCCTAAACCCTATACCCCTAACCCCCTAAACCCCTAAGCCCCTAAACTCCTAACCCCCCCAAAACCCCTAAACCCCAAACCCATTCAACCCATTCAACCCAAAACCCGCTCCTTGCTTGATCAGGTCAAGGAGAGAATCCGTTAGCTGGCCATTTTCATCTCTCAGCCTATCGTAGGGCTTGAGAGTTTAGGGTTTAGGGCTTAAGGTTTAGGGCTTTGGGCTTGAAGGCTTTGGGGTTTTGGGTTTGGGTTTTGGGGTTTAGGGTTTTAGGGTCTGAATAATTTGAGTAGGGCAGGCCTTGGGGACGGCGTATCTTATGCTGTCCTTATGTCGACATGTGAAAAAGCTTCAGGAACAACTTGGACAGGATTTATTGGGGGGTGTACTTAAGCTCGACGTATATGACGGCTTGGGGCTTTAGGTCTTTGGGGATGTATGGGGTTTCAGGTTATTTAGCTCGTAAACTCTCGGCTAGGGTTTCGGGTTGCATGTGGACCTTTTGTAGGCTATGCTCTCAAGTTCACAAAAGATTTGAACCTATTTTCCTAGGTCCCATACTCGAGAAAATGGGTTTTGTATGGTTTGTAGTGTCCAGTGCCGGAGGGGCTGTTGACAACGACGAACGTGTCAATTCTCACTAACCCCCTACCCCCTAAACCCCGAACCTCTAATCTAAACCCTTGTGCCTAAAAGAAAACGCCCTAAATTGCTGGGCTGCTGAGGAGCAAGGAAGCGATGTAGTAGTTCGCACGACGCATACCATTCTTGACCTCTCTTCTTCACCAACCGGAGCCAGAAAAAAGGGTTTAGGGGTTTCATGGGGTTTCTGTTAGTTCAAACATTGAATCATAGACCGAACGTGCAAAGCCAAAAAGTTTATAAAGTGCTCCCATCGGCTAGCTAAGTGGCATTCTTGGAACGCCAGATGAGGCCATCGAACAAGGTGGGAAGCAACGATGGCGCTTTGGTGCACAGCAGGCTGATGATGTCCGAGTGGCGGGTGAAGAGCATTTCCATGCCATAGTAGTACCGCGCACGGTCTGCGCGCATGGTGAGCAGGTCGTTGAGGATTTCTTTGGCACTCTCTAAGGCACCCTTCCTTCAGTTCTTCAGGGCCCCAGGCCTCAAAAAGCTTATGTTAGGGTAGGGTTTTATATAATATAAACCCAAGAGGTAACCAAAAGGCTACCGGAACGCCAAGATTTAGGGTCACCTACTTTGCTACTGAGCTTCTCAATGGCCCATATGAGGGGAGACATGGACTCAGTGCCCACTTGGACCTTGAGCAAGATCACCTCGCGCTCTCCGCGCGGATAGTTCGCGACAGCCGTTTTCATGGCCTTGGACGTGTTCCTGTTGATGGCGATGATCACAGGTGTTGAGCCCTCCGCCAAAGTTCGGATGAAGATCCTGCCGATGAGGTCCAGCGTCCACCAAAGCCCATCATGCAAAGACTCATCCGGACAGTTCTGCTTGATTCCTCCCATGAAGGCTTGAACGAATGGGCGTACCAAATCCTCGGGGACCCCATGTCCTGCATGGAGCAGGCCAAGAGCAGACAGGGCAATAACCGCTTGATGGGTCTTCGTGTAGATGTCGGACATGATCGTCAAAATCCTGGGTTCTTCACGGTCTAGGGTTTGGTTAGCTAAGAAACTTAACTTGCGTTTCTTCACAAGAACCCTATGGCAAATCCTTGATGAGGCCTCATCAAACCCCATGAAGCACTATAAGCTAGAACCCAGCGGCCGTCCCATGATGTACATCAGGCGCTTGTTGGCCGCCCGCAGGTAAAGCTGCGACTCCTGAATCGTCGGGAAGCAATATAGGGGCCTTAATAATTAGAAAAGGGTTTAGGGGCCCATTATACTATAATTCGAGTAAGGAACCACCAAACCCTATTCTAATTATTTCGGCCCCTACATTAGGGCTTAGGGTCCAGGGTAGGCTCAGGGTCTCCTCCGTCGTTGCGAAGAAGGTATCAAAGACCTTGAGCTTGAAGTCAGCAAGGGTCTCCTCACCCACGTTTAGGGATTAGGAGTTTAGGTTTTAGGGGCTTAGGGTTTAGAGGTTCGGGGTTCAGAATTTCAGAATTGTTTTGGGGGTTTAGGGGGTTGGGAGCTGGGGTTCGCCGAGGGAAGAGTCTCCTCATCCATGCGGGCAAGGAAAGTTCTGAGGCACTGGTGGTTGTGCACGGGGAGCTGCTTGTTCTCCTCGACCTTCTTCTCCACAATGCCCCAGAACCAGGCCCAAGCGTTTTCATGCTCCGAGCTCCAGGTGGTGGGCAGGAGGGATCTGAGGCTGGCAAACATCACAGACCGGAACTCCTTGAGGTTGACTTTCTCATACTTCGCGAGGGTGAGAGTCAACACATCGCAGTCTTCCTGCACTCGGTCGATGTTGCCTCACTTGCGTGCTTGCTTTGGGGAAGTGCGGGGTCAGCTGTTGGATTCCCGTGTGGGACTACGCGAATTCAACAGCGATGTGACAGGTCCCAAGTCCAAGTACAAGCGCTTAACCCGAAGCTAAACAGCAACGTCTTGCCCGTCTTCTTGGAAGTAGCCAATGTAAGGCACGAGAGATTCCATGGCATAGAGCATGTCAGCAAACCACATCCGGTCTCCGGTACCTCGGCTCTTGATGGGCAACGTGCCTCAAGCCCAACGGATATATTATATGTGGATTTTGTTGTTATGCAACCGACGTGTTTGTGTCTCCCTTACCCCTCAACGAACCCTTAAACCCCCTACTTGGAGGTTCATGGGTAGTTGTAAGTATGGTTTTAAGTCTCCTAATATGGGTTATAACTATAGTTACCCTACTTATAACACCACTTATAACTACCCATGAACCCTAAACCCTGAAAGCCCTATAGAACCCTTTAGAGGAACCCTTAAAGGAACCCTATGAACCCCACTTATAACTACCCATGAACCCTAAACCCTAAAAGCCCTATAGAACCCTTTAAAGGAACCCTATAACCCCATTTATAACTACCCCTAAACCCTAAAAACCCTATAGAACCCTTTAAAGGAATCCCATAACCTCACATATAACTACCCATGAAGCTCCAAGTAAGCCCTAGAATCGGAAGACCCTGGACCATAACCCCGAAACCCCGGTGGAGGCACTTAGAGAAACCCTTAAAACCTCCATAGAAGGGTTTAGGGCTTTTCGGGTTTAGGGTTGTGTTTAGGGTTTTAGGGTTTAGTATAGGGCTTTAGGGTTTCAGGGTTTAGGGTTGTGTTTAGGGTTTTAGGGTTTAGGGTTTTAGGTTTTAGGCTCTCACGACTCGAGGGTTTTAGGTTTTAGGGTTTAGGGATTGCCTGGTCCTACTTGTCTGGTACCTGAGGGAACCAGCGGAAGTAACGGCTAACACTTGGGATCATACAGGGAGTATACAGTAGTACCCCAAAAAAGTCTAAAGGTTACCGACTCTACTATTAAGTTGTCTACGAAGGTCTCTCCACCCTAAACCCCTGATCCCTTGTAGAAATCTGGGTAGCTCTCTAGATTAGGGTCCCTCTCTAGGTCCTCAAAATAGTACGGCACCCTTATAAAAAGGACCCTTAAAAAAGGGACCCTAATCTAGAGAACGACCGATGTAAACCCTAAGCCCTATAAACCCCAAACCCTAAACCCAAAGCCCCGAACCCTAAACCCTGAAGCCCTAAACCCTAAACCCCTAAACCCAAAACCCAAAAACCCTAAACGCTGAACCCCTAAACCCCTAAACCCTAAACCCCTAAACCCTAAACCCCTGAAGCATCTAACGGAAGACCAGGAGCCCATGACGGCGGCATTGAACCGCGCCATGGCAGCGAAGGTCTTCGGAATGTTCATGTTGGAGTTGTCCTGCGTTTTCTAAGGGGTCTAACCCTAGGACTCCAAGTATACAAATAGGTACCTACTTTGGGGTCTAAAGTCTACCAAAAGTACCTACTTTGGGATATTTGGAGTCTTAGGGTAAGTCTCGGGCTGGGGTTTAGGGTCTGAGGGCATGTAGAGGTTCAGGAATGAGGTTCATGTTGGAGTTGTCCGACGAAAAAAATCAGGGTTTCTAGGCTTCGCTGTTTGGCTTTTTTAAGGCTTCGGGTGGACATCATAGGGTTTCTTTGAGCTTTCTATAAGGGGCTCATGTCGGAGTTGTTCTACTTTAAGGGTCTTGAAAGGTCGTCGGGGTTCCTACAAGGGACTACAAGGACTGCCGCCGGGTTTTCGGAATGTGCATGCAGGCTCGTGGGGGTTTGGTTTAGGGGTTTAGGGCCGTAGTGGCGTAGGAAGTAGGCTCATGTTGGAGTTGTACGGTTCTACAGGTTTCTATCAAGTCTTTACCTGGGCTGTAACGTCTATGCTTAGGTCCAGTGTTTCACCACTTCGGGAGCAAACTATCTGGAGGTTTAAGGTTAGGGTCTTTAAGGTTTCATGTTTTCCCACAAGCCCGGCAGCTCCTTTGATCGTATTTGTGTGTGTGTGTGAGTGGGGTGGGCGGGTCTACATGAAACCTCGCGAGTCGGATCAGACAGGGATTTTAGCTTACTTGCCCAGGATCCCAGAAGAACTGAAGGTTAAACCGTTAAACCCTTTGGGGAGTACCTAGGGGGTTCTACTTCCCAAGAAGCCGCAAGGTTACCTACTCTACTACTAAGTTAAGAAAGAGGGTGCGTCCCCCTGACCCCTTGTAATCCCTATGTCCTTCCACGCGCCATGTCCTTCCTGCTCAGCCTCTTTCTCACCCTTCTCAATCTCCTTGCTTCCACCAGCGTCCGCGTTGCGGGGCGAATCGGGCTTTGCCTGCCAGAAAGGGCGGTCAAATGAAAAAACCGAATAAAAGTTCGCAAAACCTTGCAAGAACGTGTAAAGAAACCCAAGAAGCTGCCTGCTCCGTCTGATTCTCCTTCTCGCCCTCCTCCTCGGGATTTTCCTGAACCGCATTTCCATGACCCTGTCCTTCCTGCTCGTCGTCGCCATTGGCATTCACCTAGGCCCAGTCGTTCAGAAATCTTGAAGTCAGGACCCTACGCATGCAACAAAAGGGCTTATAGGGTTTGGGGGTCCAGGGCTTAGGGCCTCTTGGTTCAGAAATCTTGAAGTCAGGACATCAAAAGAAAGCCCGACATGATAGACAGACGAAGCCCCAAACCCTAAACCTCTAAATGACTAAACCTCCCTTTCCCTAAAACTCTAAAAACCCGAAGGCCGGTTCGCCTCCTTCCAACACGTGGTCAGCAGCTTCAGCCTCGCCGCATAGTGCTCGTGTGTCTTGGCCTTGCTTTCTGCACAACTTTTCGTGCGGCTTAGGGTTTAGGGTTTAGGATTTAGGGTTTAGGATTTAGGGTTTAGGGTTTCCTGAACTACCGAAACCTACCCTTCCCGAACCCTAAACCCTACAAACCCTAAACCCTAACCCCTGGTTTTTACCAGGGTCCGTACAACTCCTATACTGGCGTTTTCAATATCTCTCTCTCTCTCTCTCTCTCTCTCTCTCTCGCGGACTCAGAGGTCTGTCAGCCGCGCGGTTGTCCAGCACTTCACCATTCCCTAACCCTATAAACCCTACAAACCCTAAACCCCTTTTTTTACCAGGGTCCCTAGAAATCCTATACTGGGGTTTGCAATAACGCCAAAATAAGGATTTAGAATAAGAGCCTGCATACGGTAGGCTATGGCAGTTTTAGGTAGCCAACAAATCGGCAGCCTCTTGGCACGAAAAGGACGGCTTTATGTCACGCATGCATGTCAAAATACTACCAACGAGGAGCAACAGCAAACGAGCACAGCCTCACAAAGAGAGCCAGACCCATGCAGAAACAAAAACAACAACTGATGTAAATGGCGGCATCTGAGAAACACCACACCCAAAAGCCGAAGCCTGATCCTGAATTGCTACATCAACAACTTCTTTTGACCTACGTTGCTCCAAAACTCCCCGCCGAAGGAGCCAAAGAGGTGCCCACGGCGACCACGATCTGACCAAGTCCAAACCTGGAAGATTTCGGTGGGCCACTGCCCCCCACCCAGTCATACGTAGCCGATAACAGGGCTACGATTAAGGGCCTTCTAAATTTACGATATAAATCGTGTTTAACTGCTACTTGTACTGGGTGGGGGCAGCATCCAAGGTTTAGGAATTGAATTAGGGGCATCAATATCTGGAAAATAGGGTGTTGGTGGATATCAGCGTTTAGTAGAAGTTCCTGAGGAATACTAGTACACCCAGTCCTGTCATTCCGACCCCTACATTGCCCCATCATGCTCGGACTCGCCAGTTTGATGTTCATGGCTCGCAGTCTGCGCACTATCATCAAGCTCATCAGCGCACCCCGTCCATGACCAGTGAAACTGCCGTGCACGTCTTCGGGTGGGGGTTCAACACCGGAGAAACATGGCTTGGTTTCCCCGATGCTCTGGTAGAGATTGTTTTTTCAAGAGTGGGACTTTAGGAAAGTTGCGGACAACGATAGGTTCAAGGCCCCCCTGTTCTTGACCCGTGTTATGGGGACCCCTAGGCGAAATTTTAAATTCGTTTAACAAGCCGTCAAGGGTTTATGGACAATTTAGCCGTGCAGTACGCCGTAAAGCATATAGAAGCCTAACCCTATTCCTTGGGGTTACTTTTCATAGTTAAAGTAAAAAAGCCCCCCCCCCCCTCCCAATACCCTTTTCTGATCTATTAACGGCCTGACAAGAACTCTATACCCACCCGGAAATTCTTTAAACTTAAACCCTTACTACACCCCTGAACCCTAGGACTTAACCCGTAAACCCCAAAACCCTGAAAGCCTAAACTCCTTACAAACATCCTTAAACACAGCAAAGTCCCCGCAATTTGCCACCTGACAACTGGAACTCAGAACCCTGAACCCCTTCACCGTAAAGTAAGGTTTTGTGTTTCTTCTTTGGCGGGGGGGGGGCCCTGTTTACTCCAGCCCTCGCTCCACGACTACCGCAAGGCCCAGGCCGTCACGACCAGGGGTTTAGGCTTCAGGCTTTAGGGTTTAGGGTTTGGGGTTGCTATGTAGGGGCCTTTATAATAAGGAGCCCCCAAAACCCTATTCTATTTCTTAAGGCCCCTACATTAAGGGTGTAAGAGAAGTTGCCACCTGGCAACTGGAACTCAGGAGTCATGAGACCGCCAAGCTTCGATGCACAAACCTAGGCTCCGGACTTCTGGGACATCGGAGCTTTTGGGGGCCCGGGGGATCGCAGCTTTTAGGGTTTAGGGGTTTAGGGTTTAGGGCTTAAGGGTTTAGGGCTTAGGTAATTTTGGGTTTGGGGTTTAGGGTGCAGGGAGTTGAGGGGCGTGGGCCTTTCGGCTTTCTGGGCTTTTCGTCAAGGCTTGACAGGACTCCCAAGGCAAAGTAAAGGAGGGTACTTTGCAAGCCCAAGTTCTCGGTTGCACCAAACCCTAGGCAATTATTTAGGCCCCTGTATTGTGGCTCTGGGGCTCGATATCCAAGGATTGGTCCGGACTTCTGCGGTATGGGGTCGCTCGTTTAACTGGGCCTAGGGCCTTGGAGCCCAGGGTTACCATGGACTGCGTCACAAAATAACACACACACACAAACAAACAAAAAACAGAGTGCAGGGGGAACTGGTCAAGAGCAGCCGAGAAGCTTCAAACAGGATGTTGCGGAACACCTGCAGGCAAGTCGCTGATGGCTCTTTCTAAAAGCAAGGGCCTTTTGGGCCTCGACGGCTCGCAGGGGTTTAGCTCCGAAGCCACGGCTTCGGAGCAGGATCCCTTAAAGCACCTTCTTCGAAGGCTGCAGATATACCTCCCTAGGGGGTTTAAGGGCTTAGGGACACCTCGACATCGGCGGTGGTGATATCCGCATTCATGTGGCGCAAGGCGATGTACTCCAGACGTTTCTGCACCAGCTTCGGCTCCTTCGCTTTACGAGCCAACAGCATTCTCAGCCCTAAGGGTGTTTCTATGGGCCTATTTAGGTTTAGGGTTTAGGGGTTTAGGGTGTAGGGCTCAACAATTAGAGGAAAAGAGTTGCAACTTATGTATGGGGACTTTCTAAGGGGATTTCTTATTCCGTCCCTGTAGAATCGAGCCGTATCTAAGCCCTCCGACACCAAAACACAGCAAGCCGGACCTGAACCCTAAACCCTAAAACCCTAAACCCCCAAACCCTACACCCCAGCCCAAAACTGGCCCTAACTAGGCTTTCGGGGTGTAGTATGCTCGAATCCCCTAAGGCCCTAATTCCTTCACCATCCCGAAGCCCTAAACCCAGGGCTCGAAAAGGCCTTTTGGACCGTACCTGGAGGTACATGGGGAAGTTATGAGTGGGGGTATAATATAAGTATGTTTAGGGGTTAGGGGTTAGGGTTTAGGGGTTTAGGGGTTTAGGGTTTAGGGGTTTTAGGGTTTAGGGTTTAGGGGCAGTTATATAAGTGGCGTTATATGTATGGTAACTATAGTTTATAACCCATCTTGGGGAACTTATAACTTATAATCCCATTTATAACTACCCATGAGCCTCCAAGGAAGGAATCATCAGAATTCCCCTGGACTTCTTTATGCCCTTTGGATGCATGCGGATGTATAAACACCCGAAAGACCCTATATACCCATACTATACGATAACCCCACCCCAAATAAACCCTAAACCCTGAACCCAGGAAAACAAAAAATGTATCAGGGTCCCTGTATCAGCTGGGGTTCATCCAGAGATTGCATCAACTCGGAAGTGAGGTGCCAAACAGTGCTCGATCTGGTAAGCATGCCCTGTGTCTTCGGCACTTCATTCCTCGTTTAGGGTGTGCATGAGACTTCAGAGGCTTTTTAGCTCTCCGGGTCTCCGGGCTTAGGGTTCATGGGTGGAGGGGGCTCATACTGACAACCCTAAACCTCGAAACCCCTAAGCCCCTAAACCCCCAAACCCCTAAACACCTAAACCCTAAACCCCTAAACCCTAACCCCTTAAACCCCTAAACCCCTAAACCCCTATAGGCTTGGGAAGACCTGAACCCCGAGAAACCTGCTCGGCTCTTCCATCCGGAAATCATGATAAGGAACTCCCAAAACATCCTAGGAGTTCTTAGGGGTTTAGGGAACGGCTCAACTTCAAGGGTGTACCTGTAGCCCGAAAAAACTACCATTCAGGGTTTTGGGTTTAGGGTTCCCTATCATGGCTTCTTGGTGATATAGCTCAGTGAGAAGGCAAGTTTTTTGGGCTCCAGGTAGGGCTTACAGGATTGAGAGAGCGGAGCTGGTGGACAACTAAGAAATGTCATGTCGCTTGTGTTTCTTGAAGAGAAGCGTAGACCCCTGATTCACGAACCCCCTCATAATATGGATTTCTCATCTGAATCTTAACGCCTTTCAGGAAAGGGGGTTCTGCTATTCCCCGACTCCGCAAGGTCGCAACTTCTCTGAAAGCTTCGGCGGCAGGGCTGACAAGCCAGGCTCCTCTTTGAACGAAAAGACTAATCCGAAGATACGCAAAATCCCACAAAATGAAATTTGGACTCTGGCCCCAAGCCCTAAGTCAGGTGGAGAAGAGGTTCTTCAGCTTACCAAACACTTCCTCGCCGGCAGCTTTAGCACCTCCCAGCCGTTTTTCGACCGTCTCCCAGCCATTCTGAACCTCCTGTGAGGAGCGCTTGCGGCGTAATGTAGGGGCCTTAATACTTAGAATAGGGTTTTGGGGATATTAAACCACAACTATAATAAGACACACCCAAAACCCTATGCTAATGATCAGGGCCCCTACATTAGGGTTGCGGTTCTGGGCTCGAGGTTGATGCGATGTTTCCGCTTGGGGTCTTGGTGGACAGGTCATCGAATGACTAGCTAGGGTTTAGGGTTTAGGGTTTAGGGTTTCATGACCCTAGGGTGTCCTTGATGGTGAACTCATCAAGCTCGATGGTGGAAAGCAACCTGCCTGCCTCTTCCATGGCGCAGAGAAAGAAGCGCGAGGGAACCGCAAAGCGCAAGCGAACCGGGTACCCTCCCGCAATGCCTGAACCCTACAGACATAAAGTTTATAGCCTAAAGTCGTAAAACATGGGGCACATGAACCCAAAGGATATCTTCAAAGAAGAGTCCCAGTCAAGGTTCCCGGTCGCTCTGTCTTAAAATGAAGCCAAGAGCAGTCGAAGGCAGAGACCTCTTGCAGGTCGTTCAGGTACGAATTAGCAAATGGCTCGAGCCGCAGCCACGTGAAGTTTAGGGCCGTTTAGGACTTGAGGTTGCAAGGGTTGAGGGTTCAGGAGTAGCTTGGGATGTTGAATACCAATCTTTTTGAGTGCCAGTTTGGGTCTGGGTGTACCGGTAGTCAAATAGTCTCCATTTCGGTTCGTTGTTTGGTTTAACCGGTGTTGTTTGCAGGAACCCATAATGTAACCCAAACAAGGAAGTACACTGGAGACTATAGGTACTTGGGAGACGGACTGCTAGTAGCGACACAGCTCAGGCAGGAGGTTGTTCGGGCTTTCTAGCAAACTTCTAAAGCCACACGAGCCCACCAAGGTTTTTTTTACAGCACGGTTTGAACTTGGGGTTTGGGGGTTTAGGGTGTCTAGGATTAGGATTAACAGCACCGTACAACCCCCACAAATCAAACCCGACCAACAAAAACCATCAATCCGCCCTTTTGCAATCTCAAAGGCCAGCCCTACGTAAGCAAAAACAACCCCTCCATTTCAGGACGCAGGCTTTCGATCGTTTTTTTTTGGGGGGGGGAGGGGGGGGGGGAGGGGTAGGGCTTAAGTTTAAGGCCACAAAGCTGTAGGATTTAGGGTGGTTTAGGGTTTAGAGTTTAGAGGGACGAAACGATTCCGAAGGCCGTGGCTCCTGGTGCTCTGTGGTGAGCTGGGCACACGCTGCCTGTGTCTCCTCTAACCTCTGCTTTCCAGGCTTCTGTTTCTCTGTTACCCAAGGGTCCAAAGGACCTAATAATCATGTACTTGGGTTACGGACAGTAGTTTTGTAGGTGAGTATTCGGAAGAGTATATGATTATTGTATACTTGGATCCTTAGGGTTAGTTTAGGGTTTAGGGTTCAGCAGGGTTTAGGGTTTAGAGTTTAGGGTTTAGGGTTTAAGGTTTAGGGTTCAGCAGGGTTTAGGGTCTAGTGGAGTTCAATTTTGGTAGCTTTGGCTTTGTCTGGGTGGTTGAAAGCGCCAAACTATGGCTTATGCATGGTTGCTTTAGGCTTTTGCTGGTATGTCCAAACCCTTTTCGAGATCTAGATATTATTGTGAGTTTAGGAGTCAGGATCTGTTTTGGCTATCTTAGACATCTAATTTAGTGTTTGCGTGACGAACATTTGCAAAGAACCCCTGGAGCGAGTAAGGGAGAGTCGCCATCCCGGTCAGGCTCTGGCAGCATGATCTCAGGTCGGGGGGGGGG
>CAJNJA010061897.1:0-16359 GCA_905231915.1 Symbiodinium necroappetens
GCGAAGCCGACAAGCTGGGAAGCCGAGAAGCCAACAAGCTGGGAAGCCGAAAAGCTAGGAAGCCGAGAAACCAAGAAGCCGGAAGCCACTAAGCCAGGAAAGCAACAAATTGCCTTGTAAGTCGTAAATTTGTTTTTGATCCTTTTTAAATTTTTTCTTGATCCTTTGTAAATTTTTTTTGATCCTTTTTAAATTTTTTTTTGACCCCTCTCCCTCCCTCTTCATGATCGTCATATATCAGCATCTAACCCGGAGGGTACCGCGAGACTGTGCCGTCGTAAGGGAAGACGTCAGACAGCAATGTCTGGGTATCTCCCGCACCGTCTTCACTTGTGTAAGACCGTTTGAGTTCACTGAGGACACTCAAAGTGCTTCAGAGCACCACACTGGCTATACCATGGACAGCTGACCCATCCGACGGGCGCCTGAACATGTCAAAAGCGTCTGGTTCCGACTGATGTTTGACCACCAGCTTCCAGCTTGTCTCTGCAGATGAAAAGCCGACAACAACAAAAGCACCTCCGTGCACCCAAGCCCCGAGACAAGCATGGGAAGGCAGCAAGCCCGCAGTAGTTATACCGCAGCGATTGTCGGTCCTTCTCCATATCCATGTCTGCGATAAACTCTCAACAACTACGACATGTTCCGGCTTCAAGAAAGACTCAGATTACGGATTCAGAGTCCAAGAGAAAATTCTTCGTGTCATGCGACTTGGGGGTCTCTTCTCCGCGTGGAGTCTTGGTCTCTCACTCCGACCAGATCAAAGAGTGAAAGCAAATTAAGACAGGAGAACGGTTGGGGAGAGGCCGCCCCGGACATGTTGGAGAAACAAGTTTTGGGGACACTCGGACCTGATAACCCCGGCCAGCCCCACTGTGTTGAATATCAGTCGTCACATCCAAAGACAATTGCACACTACCTACGAGCGGCGGTTTCAGGATATGGCAAAGCAAGGCAACAGAACTACTTTCGACACTCACGAAGACGTAGGGCAAGGACTTCCCATCTTCTGGATGATGGCCAAAGCTTCATTCACTCCCATGCCTGGAAACCATGCAACACTGAGCTGGCATCGAACCCGCATCCCGAGGCTCACACCCAGGGAGAAGGTTCCAACACGGTGTGAGGGCACCACACACCAGGGCACCTTTCTCCCGGGACCTCCGTGCGCGTTCCGATGGTCGCGAGCTGGACAGTATGAGCTGAGCACACGGAGAGCGAGCCTGGAAACATGACCACCAAAGCACATGTCGCATCATCAGATGAGGATTACTAGCTGAAGATGTGGATGACACTTGTCACAGTGTGTAGGTGTAAAGAAGAGCTTTCGAATCTTCCTAGACGCAACTTCTGTTAAAGCCCATTGCTCCATGGGCCATGTTGCTGAAAGTTCCCCAACTCTTTTCGGAATGGCAACCCATGAAAGGAAAGGAACATTCAAAAGATGTGAGTACGACTCAGTACGACTGATGCCCTTGAGATCGTCATGTTCTCCTCAGACTTGCTTCACTCCTTGTTGGCAACCTGGTGCAGCTTTATGGCGAGTCAGGCGAGTCACACAATTCAGTTCAATACCCAAGTCCTGAGCCCATAGACCGTTGAACCCCAAAGCTCTAACGCCTTAAAACCTTGTTACCCTACACCCTAAAGCCCTCAGCACGTAAACCCCAACCCAAAAAAACCGTACATCCTTAAACCCTAAAATCCCCAAGCCTTTTTAGCTGCAGGTGCGGCCTCCGGCTGGCACTGTACACGGGCTGCACTTGCAATCGTCACAGGTGAAACATTTCGAAGCATCTCGGCCAGAGGAAGACCTCAAAGTGATGCAGAGGGTTTAAATGAGGTTTGAGGTTTAAGGGTTTAAGGTTTCGGGTCCAAGGCCGTATAAGATCTGACAGTGAGGGCGCCGTGTCTAAGCTGGGCCAAGCTGAAAAATCGTCATCTCTTTCAACGGCTGGCTGACTATGGATGTCTGCGGCCTGCGACCTGAGAATGCCACCAGCGTGCAAGAACATCCAATCCAGCCCAATAGGATCACCTTAGATCAGGTGCACAGGCAGCAACCCAGGCAGTCTTTCCACAGGACATCGTCGTCGTCTGCAGGCAACAAAAAAATGGCGGGAGTCTTCAGTGCACGACGGAGCACCAGGTCACATCTCATGCCAGCACGGGCAGACTGCAAAACTCGGAGCGACTTTGCTCAGGGCAGTCTTGCCCAAGCCACACGTTCGTGGTCAAACGGAACGGGAGTGAACACCACGAGCAATTCTGCTAACGTAGGCGGTTATACTCCTCGATGGGGGCATGGCCATGGTCCAAACGCTGGTCATCAGCGGAAGATCGGAGATCGTTAAGAATTCAAGCTCTTAAGCAACAGCTCCAATTGTAGGCCGATTACCTGGCCTCTTCAGGACGCATGGCAGCCCAGACGTGTCAGGACAAGGAAACAGAAACAATCAGGAAACAAGGGAGGCTGCGGATTGCATCTCTTGGATATACAGACCATACAATGTACAAAGCCACGCCCTCTTCGAAGGTTCACGCCCCTTCGGGGAGTGGGACCTCCACCGACTCATGCCTCAATGGTACTTCCGTCGGTAGAACAAGGCGTACTCGACATAGACCTCGACGGCTTTAACCAGCCATGACCTGCTTCAATCACACCACTGAGCAGGAGGCTTGATCTGCATCGAAGATTACAAACTCCTCGAACAATCGGTCGGGAGAAGTGCCCATGTGCGCCAGACGTGTGAAAATTGTCAACGCCAACATGTGGCGGCATCAAAATTCCCTGTCCTTGAAGGTGCCTCGGCACTTCTCGCGGTCGCCAAGAATGCTATGGGTTTCTCCAGAGATGCAGCTCTGCTGCAGCCTTGGCAAACAACGGGTTGCATGAAAACTGTGCTACTGCTTTCCTGCATGCCCACAGGTGAACAAGGCGACACGACAGCCGTGGAAAAAGCTTTGGCACTCGCTTGTCAGCATCTGGGGTGACCTGCGGCTCGAATTAGACCCCTGAGGAATCAACAGCGGGCGAAGCTGGAGCCTCATCGTTGTAAAGGACATGCCCTGCAGCAACTCGGCCTTGGACAAAGACTTTCATGCACCCCATGGAGATGTGTTCCTCTTTCAGACGGTCTCATTTTACGCAATGTCTCTCAAAGGTGACCATGCTTGCTGGCCCCCCACCAACCTAGTCTTCTCCAATCGCTTTGTACTGAAATGGCCCCCGAGGCTCCAGGAGGGTGCCAGCAAAGAGATTGCTATGCCTTCTGCCTCTGGGGGGCCCTTCAATGTCGATGTCAACTGCATGGTGGGCCTCTCACGTCCACATCTTCGCCGATCTGAGCCGCCCACACACCAACACGCAGCAGAGGCCGTCATCATCTTCTTTCGCATATTCATCTGCCTGAGGCTCACTCCGACTTGCTGTCCAGAGTGTGAAATCCGAACTCTGGCCCCGTGAACGAAGCGCCTTCGTGATGGACTCTGCAAAGTATGTGCCTCTGCCTCGGCAAATGGTGAGAGGGACGATCGCGCAAGGAGAAAGCAGCCGCACTTATCTTTGAAGTGACTGGTCCCTCCCTGCGGCGGACCATCGGCAGAAGGCACTCGAGTCTCGGACCATAGAGCGTGCCAGTTGCCTTTGATCGCTTAGACGGCTGCTTGCTGAAGCAGAAAAAGGGTGGCGAAAAGTCATTCCTCAAGAAGCTGCAATAGCACCGGGGCCCTCGCCGACCCGGCCAGGCTGATGGTGAAATCGCCAGCTGAAAGGACAAGGCTGTTTTGCTTAAGTTGCTTCTGGAGGCCACAGGTCCACTAGTCCACTCTGTGTGCGCTGTCCGGATCTCCCGTGTTGGACCAAGATTCCGCTGTTCTGCTACTTCGAGTTGCAATCAAGACATTGCCAGGCGCGCATCCGGAGAGGATGGACTTTGCAGCTTCAGGACTGGTTCCATGGAAAAGGAACCACCTTAGTGACTTCGGGCACTGGGGCCGTGCAAGGAGAGTGGCTGCGCTCGGCTGGGACCACAGCTCGTTGCAGTGACCTCGCAGCCCTTGCCTCTTAGATAGCTTTTTCGCCTGGCCAAGGAGTCATTACCATGATTTTCTGCAGGTTCAGCGTCATGACAGCCAGATGCAAAGCACATTATGCCTCACTTGTCAGGACTGGTCTCTTCATGAAGCCGGTCTTGTGGCTGCAAGCATGGGCGATCCTGGGCTTGAAAGCGAGATAAAGCAAGCGGCGTCCAAAAGAGGAGAAAAATGGCCGAGCTCCGTGCTGGTGGCGGCGGAAGTAGTAGCGCTTCCTCAGCTCAGAGACATAGCGGAGTCGGAGTGTGGCAGAGTGTGGCTCTGGCCGTAGCCCCGAGGGCCGAGCCAGTCTTTCAAGTTCTCGCAGCGCTTCGCCTCCGAGGCAAACCCCGGGGGCTCTTGGGCTCCACGCTGCCATATGCTTCCTGCCCGGCACAACGCGCCTTCACAAGCTCAAAGCTCGCGGGAACTTTGTCCGACCCCGTCTTCTTGCGATCTCGTGTCCAGACCTTCTTGTAGGTCCTTCCAAGGATCATGATGCGAGCACGGTCTATGAGCAATGAAGGCGTAAGTGGGTCTTGGGGCAGAGCTTTCGCACCAGCTCGATGAGCTCTTTGAAATGGTCATCATCCTCGACATCATACTGCCTGAAGAGAAGGACTCAATCCGCGGATATCCGAGCCCGAGACGGATCGATCTCGGGTCCCCGGCCCGACGAAGGAGGGATCGTCTTTTGGCCCCTGCCAGAGGGGAGGGAAGGCGACGGCGCCGTCGGCACCCAAACCCGGAGCACCTGCAGCGCATTGCGGCGCTCGAAACCGAAGTCTTCCCTCTTTCTTCTCATGCGCCCTCCGCTGTCCCGCCTAGCTCCAGCTCCACGTGATTCGCCTGCTTTACTTAAAAACTCGAGGCTACACGGACCCCACTGGCACCGCAAAAGGTCGAAAGGAGCTCGAGCTGTCGAGCAAAGCAGGAGTGTGCTCAATCCCACAGCCACCCCGGCATGTCGCACAGTGTTCCCTCATGGCAGCACAGATGTTAGACGAGGCCTCCGCCCATTCCACAAACTCTGGCCAGTTCACCTGCCCGTTGCCATCCTTCCAACATGGATTTAGGGAGATCCAGACCTCACACAGACTCCAAGCAAAGCAAAAAGCACAGCAGGACTGTCCTGGTCGAGAGTGCTCCAAATCTGAGCATCACATGCACGAAGCGCCCGAAGCTTGACCAAACAGCAGCTGTAGGCACTCTTGTAACCCCCGCCTCCTCAGTGGTGCCTTCAAGGCCGAGAAGGTCTTTGGCAACCTTTGCTGGTAATAGCTGCACAGCGCGTCTGATGCGAGCTTGACTACGGCTGGTGTCTTACCTCAGCGAACAGGCTGTGATCCGTGATGTAGCCGGTAAACTTCTTGTCCATGTACTGGAAGGCCTCTTTCCGTGCCCAACCAACACAGCATAGCATACTCTGCTGGCTCCGCACGTTCCTGGTGCAGAGACTTGAACTTCTTCTCCTGGCAAAAGCTCGTTGTTGCTGGCTTCGGGACATGTTACTTGGTCACCTTCTTCGGCGCTTCCTCTGGAACCAGTACGGATATCCTGGCACAGTTTGGCATCCACACGTTGCAGGGCCAAGCGAAAAGCCAACAAGCTTGCAAGCAACACTTGTCGCCAGGGTTATACCCTTCTGGTACCGTTGCCTTCGCGCCACGTGCACGGAAGCTTGAAGGACTGAGGGGACTCTGACCAAAACAGCCGCGTCGAACTCACCGCACCTTCATCCAGACTCCATCAGGGCTTTTGAAATCAAGTTGAGCTCCTTCGACGGCTCCGTCTGGAATTAGCACCTCGGACACACTTCAGTTGACCAAGGCGGCTGGGAATGTTCATTCACCGTCTTGGTTCAAAGTTCGCTTGTGCTCATGGCATTGGAGACTAGTAGCTTCTTACTAGCCTTTGCATCACAGCAAAGTGGCAAGCATCATGTGTAAACGCGAAGGATGAGATCATACGGAGTGCACCGGTAGCTGTTTCCTGCATTTTCCTGCTGTATCCTAGACCGGGTGCAACCCTCGAAGCTTGCAGCCACCAAGCTCGAGAGTCAGAGTGCAGCTGCGGAGCTTCAGGCTTGCATGAAACTACGAACCAAGAACAGCGGACGACCCACGTCAAGATGTGATGACGATGTAGAGTTCCACCGACATCTTGACCTATGGGATGCGTCAGGGCTCGTAGGGCATGATGCCCCGCCAGCACAGCCAAGGCACTTCTATGCGTCGTCCGCCCTGAGCAGGCACACACTGAGCTCTTGGTGCTATGCAGTGAAGCGTGCTGATTCGGGGCGGAGTGCTGCAAAAGCTCAACAGTCTCAACAGCCCCGAAAGCCCAAGATGCCTCCGCTGAGTGTACCTCCGTCCACCTGACATTCACGTGACGGCCACGGCACAACACTTATCGAATCTTATCGACACTCTCCCTCATCGTAGCGTTTATCTGACAGCTAGAAAGCCTGCCCTGCTTGAAACAGGACGGGAGTACTCCTGGGTCTGATCCGGCTTGGATTCTTCACAACCCATTGCAACTGTTGTGGCGCACTGGTGATGCAAGTTCGGGGCACGAAATGCGATTTTAGACTCCCTGTGTCTTGCATGCGGCTTCTTCCTGCATTGAGCCCGGCAACGTCACAGTCAGCTCGGCCCGGCCACTCCGCACTGCAGCTCAGCGCGCTCTGAGACCGCTGCGCCCATGCTTACGAGCTCCGGGCCGAGACCTGCAGAACACCCACCCCGCTGCCCGCGCAGCCGACTCACGCATCTGGAAGCCAGGTTCCGGGCGCTCTCGCTGCCTGCGAGGTATGGCCACATTGACGTTCTCTATGCGGTCCTCACCAAAAAAACGCAGGCACTAAAATGTCACTGGACTGATGCGAACTCTGGTACGAGTACATGCGCTTGTTTCTCATCTTCGCCAACTTCGATGGCTCTCAGGGCTGGCTGCATAGTCAAGTGCTCTGCGCCTCAGTGAACAAAGCAGTGACCGTAGTTTGGCACAGCACCCTCCAAACACAGCTCCGAGGCACACCAGCTCGTGTCCAGGACCTCCAGGCACGACCACAAGACAGCTTCACATGCAACAATCAAGCACCACGCACTTGAGCAAAAGGCCTTCAAAGAGCGTTTTGATTTTGATGCATACACGGACCCATTTCTTTTCTGAGCTTCCTCGGAGGAATACTCCTCGGAGGAATACTTACAGGTCCGCCAATGCCCTTCGCCGCACTCGGACGAGCACGAAAGAGGACCGAAACTTGTGATGTGCACAAGGAAATCATTACAAAAGACAGCAACACGCAACAAGACAGGCCCACGGGCAGGCAAACACATTCATGGCAGGGAAAAAAACATCGGCAGTGAAAGTTTGCCACGGGAAGAACGCGGCGGAATTTGCAGTCGTTTCAGGACGCTTGGCTCGTGGCATCGGAACATCACGAAGATGCAGGCACCGAAGTTCTCTTCCATGACTACTGGCTAAACTTCGCAACAGAGAAGGGAATGCTTAGGTTGAAGCAACCGAACTCGAGTTTGGGCAAAAGCAAGTCGAAAGAAGCGGCCTGCCTAGACCACGGGAGTAGCTCTCGGCCGCCCTGGAGGCCCATGCAGCGGTCTCCTGGGCGTCCCCTCGCTTGGCGCAGGCCGCGCAGGCGTCGAGGGCCGCGCGCCCTGCAGAAGCCCAGTTTATGGAGCGTGCCGGCGCTCTCCTTGGAGACCTGCTTTTTCAGGCCTCGTAGAGCTTGAAGATGGAGCCCTTCATCGTCATAGAGGCGCAGCAGTCGCTGTGCCAACCTGACTAAGCTTCGCGAGCAGCTGCCACAGCGTCTCTAGTATCACGTGGCCCTCTTCAGCAGAGCCTGAGGACTTCTTCTGCGGAAGCGCTTCCGATCTCGGCATCAATGCGAGCCATGCTCAACCTGCAAGCGAGGACTGCTGCGGCTGCGGCTGCATATGTAGACTTGCCTGCTGTCTCTGAGATTTGTGGGCTGCAACATGCAGAGCAGCGTAGAGCAGCCCTGAGGCCTCCTTCGGTCACTCTCCTCATCTTCACTCTGGCATGAGGCGCAGGTGCACTTGAAGCCGTACTTGCGGCCTTAGGGACCGCAACCCCCAAGGCTTTTGATGAACTTCAGCATTTCCGGCGACTTACCGGGCATCGTGCTCAGCAGAGCTTGCCGCTGCTCGCGACTCTGACGGATGTCGATGTAGTCCACGCTGAGCTCTTCGCCTCACAGGTGTTGGGTTGGAAATGTCGCGCGCGCAGCGTGGTGGCCGTAGCTGAGGCCCCAGCCAGCTACGACGTCTGTCGAGGCCAAGATGCGCATCACTTCCGCATCGCTGTCCCAGACGTGTTGGCCTTACCGGGTCAGACAGCAGATGGCCGGATCTGGCTGCCTGGCAGCCCGATTTGCAACCGAGGTGCAATTTGGGACACATGAGTGGTTGAAGCGAGCCAGTGTAGGACACAGGACCCGGTCTGCAGATCCAAGACTTTTCTGGAAGCAGTTCGTGTCGAGAATGCCCTGCACGGTCTTCTCCTGAGACGTGGAGGTGTGGCGAACTGCACCGACTGGACCAAAAAGCTCGCGCTGTACCTAGTGTACGTGCCGTTTTACGAGCTCATCGCGTTGCTTCCATACCTCTTTGTCGTGAGCAAGCGGCAGAAATCGAGCCTCATCTAGCTAGAGAACGAAGGTCCTGCAAGAGCTTCGAGCGGCGAGGCAACACCGATTATCATCTCATCCATATTATTTCCTCCATCCATGCATCCATCCATTCATCCAGGCATGCCATTCATCCACTCCCTCCATCTTTCCATCCAGCCAACCAGCCATCCATTCATTCAGCCAGGCATCCATTCATTCACTCATGCATCCACTCCACCCGCTTCATCACTTCTACAAGTCCTCTTTTTCAACTTCTCTTATGGGTGCGTCCGCAGTGAATGGCATACACCTTCTACAAACCCTCGACTTCCACCCATGTACTGCCGCATTCAGAGACATGACCACAATGCTTCCCATGTTTCGCCACAAGTGCGCGTTCAAGGAGCACGGCCCAAAATGCTTCTCTGACAATATACTGGTGGGATTCACAAACATGGCCAGCATGCTTCCTCAGAGCAGCTTGCCAGCCTCGCAATCAAAGCACCACACGCGCAGCGTGAGGACCCGCCGTGTCCACCGAGAGAACTATCCTTCCGAGGCCAATATGAGGCCAATGTATTGGAATTAGCAATGGATGGTGCTTACCGGAGGACTCGGGGACGCCGGCAACTCCGCGGGCGTTGTCAGTTCGAGACCGTGAGGCCAACGTAATGCGATTTACAGTGGATGGCGTTTACCTAAGGATGCGGACCGTGAGCCCAATGCATTGCAATTTACATGCATCTACATTGGATCGCGCCTGCCGGAGAACGTTCTCCGACAGGGCTGTCAATTTCGAAGAGGAATCGAGACCAGCAAATAAAGCGCAGCGCCATTTATGAAGCACATCGATGAGTGGCGACTCCCGCTGTTCATGACGGTGAGCACTTTAAACTAGATTAACCGATAAGCAGCAACCTCACGAAAACCTAAGGGCATCTCGAAGACCTCAAGTCATGTCATGCAACCTCACGACAAGATACATCGACATCAGCACATGCTGCCATGGCTAGACCACCTCGGAAAACCCTGCACCACGATGCTTTCGGGAAGAAAACGGGCATTGAATGCATTGTGCAACATCTGGCCATGGCTCGGCAGCGAAATCGCTCAGGTTCAGGATACGCTGCCGGGCCTCAGCTGAAAGAGACCTCGGCCAGCACCGGGTCCCACCAGCACTGGGCTGCTTGCAGCAAACTTCGAGGCTTAGAAGGCTTAGTGGCTGGAACTGCTCCGCGGCCGATCCGCTTTGGGTGAGCTGCAGCCTCGGCACCAAGCTCACGCCAAGGGGGTTGTCTTCTGCTCAAAATGCCAGCCAGGTCACAGCGGCGCCTCCTCAGCGACCAGATCCCCGGGCTCGAAGCGGCAGAGGGCTACAGCACCCAGGCCTCACTTCCAAGATGGCACGTACAACGCACTGCACCACTCGAAACGTGCACGAGTGGAGGCTTGGCTGCAGTGCAAGTCAGAGTAACGCCAGGGGATACACAAACAGGGGTGGAAGTACAGATGCAGATTCATGCGGCAAGATACGGCACCTCGCCAGCAGCATAGAAGCAAGCTGGCCCGGCAGAGGTCTAGAACCCATAATCTGGAGCTTTGAAGGGCCCCTTCAGCAGTCCGCATGAGAGGACAGGCAGCGCGATCTTCAGCAGACGGAGACGCCATGTTCTTTGGAGCTTCGATTATTGACCCGGCCTTTCCCAGGCAAGGCGACGACCTGGAACTGTCCTTTGATGGCAGAGCTACTCACGGAGAAAAAGGGAATTTAAGGGCCCATGCGTTTGGTGAGAGCGAAATCAAATGAAACCGAAGCGAGTTGCCAAGCTTCGCTCGCCAATCTCTAGCAGGGGCGCGTGGTTGCTGTAGCTGTTTTGATGCCTGTGAAAAGCTCGGGGCTGGTAGACTTCGTGCGGCTACGACGATGTGTGTCAAGCGACAGCAGACTCATCGGACCGCAGCTGCATTAGTGCCAGCGCTGCCACCTGAGCTGTCGTAGGACCCCCAGCAGGGAAAAGGAAGTGCACGACTTGCCAAAGGTCGAAGCTCGGCCTGACCTGCCCAATTCCTGCCTGCGACTTTCAACAAACGGAAAGCTAATAGTTTAAGCCACGGTGAACTGCGTCGCGCACTGATGTGGAAACGAGGAGAGGGGAGCATGCAGTGTCTGTGTCTTGCTCATCCAAGCAATTCCAGGACTTGAGCTGCAAAGAGCCCAACATATGATGGTCTGACAACAGGCAACCGCCAAGTTTCGTGGGCCCTCAACCTGATCAGCCACCCTTTTTTGTGCGTCTACTGCATGCAGCCGCGGCACTGCCACGGTGGGAACCAGAAACATCTCAGGAGATGGTAGTGCTGCCTGTGGGCACCTGCGCAGTCCTTGACTTGTTACTGGATATGGCGTGTAGAAATCTGATCTGCAATTTGGCCATCCTGCGGCCTCTGCCAACATTGAAATCAAATTGAGTAGGTTGCACAACTGTTCAACTTATTGATTGTCATGCTGGCGCAGATCTTCGCCGCACTTGCATGCTGAGACCGAGACTTATCATCGAGGCGTGGACATTGATTGCCGGGGCCGAACGCGGTCCCGGCCACAGGCAGCCAGCCTAAACAAGATGGATATCGACTCGGATTGTCGAGTTTCCCGACATGCTGTCTCGTTCAACAGGAGCCGCCATGCCACCCAAGACACAGGTGTCTGGCCAGCAAAGAGCACGGCAGCAGACATCAAGTAAGAGCCGCGTGCTTGCAACAGCCAAACTTTATCAAACGACGCAAGGCCGCTGGGCTTGGGGAGCCTAGCCTAAGCATCCGCGAAGAAAGAAGAAAAGGTCTCGTAGCCACTTGACAGCGATTTGCTGGGCTGTACTAGACAGCCCTCCAGACTGCGTGAGACATGATCCGAGCCAAACGTGGCATGCAACGCGGTAAAGTACCAGCTCGTGCAAGGACCAGAACGAGGCGAAGGTCGACAGGTCAACACATTCGAAGACAAGCCGTGACATCTCTCGTGCCGAGTCCTCGAGCTGCAGAATCATGTGCTGCCTCTGGCTGCGCCCACAGCGCATATGTGCGTGAGGGATCCCAGCGAGTTGTCACAATGCAGATTCTCAGCCTCTGACGTTTCTGCAAGCTGCCTGTGCAAAGAGCATGTCTGGCGACGCAGGTCTCTGACCTCCACAAAAAAAGTCTTGGAGTCTGTCCGCGCGAAGAGCCTTTGCAAAAGCACACAAATCTAAGATATGGCCTCGAACTCTTCGGAGTGCTCCGCCGTCCGGAAACCGCGCATGTTGCGCAGAAAGACCTGGTACCTGAACTCTTCACTCGTGAGGAGCCGCCAAGTCTGGTTGCTTGAATGCTGCTTCTTTTTGTAGGCACACCAGCTGTACGCCAAGCGTGCGAGCAGCAGGACACAAAGTGATGCCTGCAGCAGAGTATGCCGGCACCATGAAGCTCTGGCACGCGCGGCACACAAAAAAGGAGCAGTGCTCCTCTCACCAGCACTTCAAGAATGCCACAGCGCAAAATCTTGGAGAAGTTACATGCGAGATGCCACAAATAGAATTAATAGAATCATCACTGCCCCACGCCTGGAGCAAGAATGAGCTTTCGCCATCCGAGGATGGTCCAATCTGAGTGGGCCGAGATACTCTAAGTTTAACAAGCGCGATAGCCACCACAGCCTGTGCCGTGGCATGTGGCATCTGACGCCCCCGCACTTACACCGAAGACGCACAAGAGGCTGGTCCAAAGGCCTGGACGCAAGACGAACATCCGCCCAACCCGACCGCCTTCGGCAGAGATCCCTGCCTGTGGCGAGCAGACTGGGGAGGGCGAGTCGAGGGCCCTTGGAACTTCCTCCGTTCCTCCGTTTCTCCACCTGGCACCGGTTTTTCCGACGGGTTCGTGTCCGGACCGGCCACAGACTTCTGGCGAAGGCCCCGCGGGGCCCGCGCCTCCTCAATCCGAACGTGTAGTGCCTCCAGGTGTGACAAGAGGTGAGCCTCGCAAGCTGGAGGAGGCCGCTTGAAACTCCAACTTGCCCTTCTCTGCCGTGCCGACTTTCCCTACGAAAGATCTAAGTGTCTAGAGAGTCTAAGAAGCTTTCTGTGCTCTCAACCAGCCGGAGGCCTCTCGGGAAACCAACAGTTCTCCGCAACGGCGCAGCACAAAGCCTAGAGTTGCAGGTGCTCATAAAGTTTGTAGAGAATGCAACCATGCTGGTAATGGCCCAAGCAGAACAATGGACAAGAAGAGAAAAAACAGCCCAGCGCTTCGGATGTCTGCTGCAAAGACACGCTGGCGAGCGCCAACTGCATTTCGAAGGTCCTGAATTAGTCTGAATTAGGCAGAAACAGACGACGAAGGGGATATCCAGAACAGCCCGTGAACGCTCACAACAACAGCTTCTGCTGCAAGAACACAAGCAGCATCTCCGTTGAACATCATCCTGGTTAGTCGTCAATGTCCAACGGTTGCACGTGACTTGGCATCAGACTTTTGTGAGCTTCTCCGTATCAATGCAGCTGTCCATAGACTTAGACTCCACTGCAGCCAAGCAATGAGTGCCCCTATTCGAAATGCGAACTGTTGAACCTGCCTTTGCCCTGCATTCTCGGGCACGTTGCTGTTCAACAGTCTTTCAGTGCTGGGACAGGACACCATGATGGCCAATCAAACTGTGGCAAGCCCGCCATCGTCAAAAGTTCGCTGATGGAGAAAAGCCATCTGACGAAGATGAGTTCGTTCCTGTCTTGAAGATGATCTCAGCTGCCGATGGTATATCATGAGTTTATCACTACTATCTCGCGACAGCACTTCTTCCATCAGGCAAGGCTGGCAAAATGTGTTTGCACATTGAAATCAAGTTGCAGTGGAACCGCTCACGAGCGGACCCTTCCCTTGCACACTACGGCAATGTTTCCGGAGCTGCCAGGGAACACCAACAGAAACATAAACGCATTTGACGGAACTTCGGCCACCCGCGTTCTCGGCCATCAAGGCCCGAAAAATACACAAACTCCAAACCCCAGCTGCCTACCCGAAGAGAATCAACCAAGCTCACGACTTGCGGTTTGCCCAACTGCGGATGACCAAAGTGCGGCAGAAACCCGGTGATGGAGTCCGGGTGTCTAGTCTAGAGTCTAGACTCTGCGAGCATAGGTCCACTGCATCTCACCCTGCTTCTTGCCGAAGTACCTTGTGCAGACATGGGGAGCAGCTTCCAGCGGAGTAGAACGAGCATGGCGGGGCACTTGACAAACTCGGAGTAGGTGTAGGCTCGGCCATCCGGTGCACGGCGTCTCTCGGGCTTTTGGGCCTCAGAGTGGACATTCCTGGACGGTGAGAGAGGACTCTCTTTCTCACAGAGAAACGCTGGCCTGGCTGGAGGCAGCCTCGCAGGAAGCCAGGCGCTGAGAGAACCCTTCAGCTCTGGGCTCTGGGCTGGGCCCCTGGCCTTTGGAGCTGGAGCTGCCTGATTCTAAGAAGAAGCTACTGAGGCTACTGCTGCTCCCTAGAAGATCCTCGAAGAGTCCTGTGGAGATCCTACGAGTAAAGAGCTCTTGTGCTTTGCTCTCCGGGCAGCCGGGCGGTGCCCGCGCCGGGCTTGGTCTCCTCCTGCTTGGGCTTCTCACAGACGGCGACCTTCGGCTTCCCGGTGCTCTCTGAGGCTGAGAGAAAAGGCAGACTTGCCATGGCCTCTGGTGCTTTCGCGGAGGCCGGAGCCTGACAAGGCCGAAAGAGACGTGAAGAAGCAACCGTGATCTTCGTGCGGCCTCGGCCGTCTTGGGCGTTTGCTTGGCCTGTGCACCATCCGACGTGGTTACCTGTCACTTTCCAGGCTCGGAGTAAACGGAGAAAGCCGACACTCGTAACATGAAGCGCTCTGGAGCAAGGCCCACCTGAAAGGGTGCTTGCCTGCAAGGTCGAGGCAAGCGACGCTCGAATCTGATCTTATGCACACGCTTGCAACACATTTCACAACACAACCGAGGAGAAGTTTGCCGCACAACTTCGCTCCATTCCAAAAATGGTTTCTTGTGTTTAACCCCTTTTCCTCCCTACAACGTACAAGTACAAGTTTCAGCCTTTCAACGAACACACGACATGCAATCCATCTTGACCTGCCATTCCACAGCCTTTCACGTTGGGGCGAAAGTCGCTCTCTTCTGCAACATGCCCAACAGCCCGCCCACTCTTCGCAATGTTCCAGCCCCCATCCTTTGCCTAGATCTTCGCATCACCTCTCGGCTCTGATGAATTTTCCAGTTGCCACAAAGCTGGCCGAAATTCACAGGCCCATTCTACGGCTTGGCGCAAATCTGCTTGGAGGCTTCACGGCCCAAAACAGTACGAACCCTGCCACATCCACATGCACGTGCGCTATGGCAGATGCTGTCAGCAAACCATCCGCGAGGACCAGGCTTAGCAGAGGCGGCCGAGGCGGCCTGGACCAGTGCCAGCTGCTCGGCACATACACTGACCGAGCTACAGTAAATTGGACTCTCCTACCATTGCGAAGGCCTGGTCCGCGAGGGGCTGAGCCTCTCCAACAGGGCTTTACGGCAGAGCTTTCAAGCAGATGCGCTCCGACATCGACACCTCCTCCTTCTTGCCACGGCTGCAAAAGGTACCGATGCCCTTCAAGCAGTTTGACATGGCCCTTAGTAAAGTACAGCAACGACGCTGATCGAGAGAGGCGCCAGTTTCAAGCAAGCGGCAATGCTCAGCGCCCACACAACGGAGAAACGAATGAGCAATCGGCGATTAAGGCAACCCTTCTCGAGTGTGATGCTGGGCTGCGTGTTCGGCATCTGGCAGTGGGGATTTGGGAAGCCTCATCATATGACTCTGCGGCTTGGAGCTGTTCAGAGCCGAGAATCGAGAAAAAATAGGTTCCCACCCACAAAAAAAGCTTTCCAAAGTGTCTCTGACTCTCTCTGACTGCATAACAGTCTATGACCGTCGACGAAAGTGGAGAAAGGGGTGGAGGCCCGGTGGCCGGCCCTCCCCCCGGCCGTCCTCCCAAGCGCAGAGCTGCGTCGGAGCGAAAGACCCCAATGTCGCTCCCAGGTACAGCGGCCTGCAGCGAGAGAGCAGAGAGAGACAAACCTTGCCAAGTGTCAGAGGCATCAGAATTGGGCCTTTTCGAACTCTGAGCTCGAACTCTGAGGCGAGACAGCGCGAGGCAGCGCGAGCCGCATGAGCCGCTTTGTGGAAGTGCAGACGCGGTCTGTTGCCGCGAAGCGAAAATTGGCAAATGCCGAGGCAAGGCCGTCTCTTCGAGTGCCCTGGAAAAGCCCAACTGTCCAATTTGCGAATCCGCTTGTTTATAGGAGCCGATCATCCAGCTTTGTGCTGGTCTCAGTCTTTCTTTTGGGAGCTGGCACCTGAGTAGAAGGCAGCTTCGAAGCAGGACAGAACCAGTCCTCATGCCACCCAGAAGCTCGTGTAACCAACGAGCTCCTTCGTGCCGATCTCGCGGATGCCCTTCAAAGACGTGTCCTCCGGGCCGGTGGCCATGAGACCCCAGCATCATCGTGGACATGGCTCGGCTGATTCGGCGCGCACAGTTTAACACATGTGGCATGTGGAACGCAGAAGAGAGAGACAGAGAGAGAGAG
>CAJNJA010061908.1:0-23472 GCA_905231915.1 Symbiodinium necroappetens
GCTGTACCCTAAGGCTCAAAATAGCCCAAAAGCCTAATATAGTATGGTCTTTGGGCCCAAAAGCCTTATAATATGAGTCCTTAGAGCCGTAGGGGTACCTACTTAGTCCCTTGACACTTCACGGACATGCATAGAGCCTTGAGGCATGCAACCCCTGAGTCCCAAACTGACCCGACTTCCCCTTAACTCACCTGACGCCTTTCCCTAAACCCTAAAGGCCCTAAACCCCGGAGGCCCGCCCGAAATCTGCATAAGCACAACGAGTCGAGAGGATCTGGGAGAGCAACGACATGTTGGCGCAGACCCTCTCCGACGCCATCTGCATCCGGACGTCACCTACTCTGTAGCCTTCCCTAAACCCTAAACCCTCTGAGCCCTAAACCCTAAACCCTAAACCCTAAACCCCTAAACCCTCTGAACCCTCTGAACCCTCTGAACCCTAAACCCTAAACCCATCTAGTGTTGCATATTTATTGTCGGTTCTGGGGCCTTGGATTGAGGATGCAGGCCGAAACTCTGAACCTTAAACCTAAAGCCCTAAACTCTAAACCGTCTAGGCCTAAGGTTAAGGGTTTGAGGACTTCAAGGATCAGCAAGACACTTCCCCCCCAGGCTCTGAGATAGGCCTGTTTGAGAAAAAGCCTCCACAAACTCCGAGTTTAGGCAGTGCTGAGGCTTCAGCACTGAACTTCAGAACGCTCCAGGCTTACGGATTCTCCTAAACCCTAAACCTTTGTTTTCTTGTAACGGTTTCCCCAAGGGGTCGTGAGTTCAGAATCCACCCGGGGGGTCATCCACCACCTTAGGGTACCTAACTTTCAGGCCACTGTCTCGTATACAGAAAAGCCATGTGCTCTAAACTCGCTAAACCCAAGCCCTAAACTCCAAATCCCCAAGCCCTAAACCCTGAACCTATTTATAGAGAAGTGGTTGGGGGTGGCCGTCTAAGTCGGGTTGATCATTTTTGGAGTCTGGGATCCAAGACCCTCTTCCTGCCCTGAAACCCAGACACCGAACGACCAAAGCCTTGGGGTTCAGGGTTTAGGGTTTAGGGCGGGGACTTCGCCAAATCCGATAAAGCACGCAGCCTGAGCCCTGAACCCTTAATCCTGAATCCCCAAACCTCAAACTCCAAACCTCTAAGCCTCTAACCGGGTTAGGGTTTAGGGTTTAGGCTTAGGGTTTAGGGTTACCGTACTTTACGGAGCCGCCAAGCATACGGACACAGGACACCGGACTTTATCCACGTGCAAGACTATGCGCTGCTATGGGAGCTGCACGCAACGTGGCTCTTGAAGTAAGCTAGGGTTCAGGGTTTAGGGCTAAACAAGCCTTTCTTGAGCCCACCTCTACCCCAAGAAATCGACAGCATCCTGGGTAAGGAAAGCTCAATTCCAGGGAATAGCTCGGAAAGGACTAGGTTTTTGGAGTTACAAGTAAACCCCGAATCCTGAAACCTAAAACCTTGTGGAACCTCTTTCGACCCCCTTGAACGAACCTGAGCCCTAAACCCTAAGCCCTAAATCCCCAAACTCTAAACCCCAAACCCCTCAACCCTAAACCCTAAGCCGTAAACCCAATCTGGGAGTTTCCGGAAATTAGGGTACCTTATTCTAGGGTCCTTATACCAAGGATCCTACTATTTAGGGTACTATATTAGGGTCCCCTATTTTCGGAAACCCCCATCTACAGAAGACTTTTTTAAGCTCCCCGAGAAAGAAGCCCTAAAGGGCTCCCTTATGGGCTCCTTTTAAGGGCTCCTTTAACCGGTCTCGGGGTTTAGGGGTCGAGGGGTTTAGGGTTTAGGGTTTATAGGGGTGTAGGGTTTAGGGGTTGAGGGGTTTAGGGCTTTCGGGGTTTAGGGGTTTAGGGGTTCAGGGTTGAGGGGTTTAGGGTCGAGGGGTTTAGGGTTCGGGTTCACGGAATCCGCAGGTTTTGTAAAGTCCAGGCTTCTCCATCCGGCCGGCCTCAGCCTCGAAAGCCGTAAAGGCAAAAAATCCGCGGGAGAGTGGATTTTGTGGGGTTTAGGGCTTGGGGGGTCAGCCCGAGCTCCTAAAATCCCAGATGCTTAAAGGGATCTGTTAAGGGTTCTATGAGGCTTTAGGTTAGTTCTGGTTTTCTGGGTTCAGTAGTAGAGTTGAATGATACAAATAACGGCACCTTCATTTTGAAGCGGATACTAGGATACCCTATAACGTTGTTGGGTTTTAGGGTTCAGGGCTTCATATGCCAAAGCCTCCTGCGTACACTCACACCTATTGAATTACTGTAACCCTAACATCCCAGACCTCTTAACCCTGAAACCCTTAACCAAGTAAGACCCTCAAACCAAAGCATCCTCCTACATAAATCCCACACAAACCCTCATAACACCGTCACAACACCCTTCATTTGACACAAAAACCGCAACCGCGACAGCCGAGACCCCCGCAACCCAAATTCCAAACCTCCGAAAGCCCTGCAAAACGGTTTAGGGCTGAGGGTTCAGGGCTGAGGTTTTAAGGCTTAGGGCTTTTTTGGGCTTGGGGTATAGGGTTGAGGGTTTGGGGCTTGGGGCTTAGAGTGTACGGTTTAGGGTTTTGGCCTTCCTTGGTTAAGGGACAATAGGAGGGACCCCTAGAAGGGATCCCTAATCCTAATGCCCTAACCCTTATATAGTCTCATAAGGCCCGCATATAACCCCAGGGGTCCCCTGAAGGGTTTTTCCTTTAGTCCCCTCCTTGAGGTCAAGTACGACCAGCCGAGTGAGGAGCAAGAAGAGGACTTCCGAAGCCTCGTGGCACACGAGAACGAGAAGCCGAGTGAGGATAGCTCCTCATCCGCGACTTAAACCTTTAAACCAGAAGCCCTTTAATGCTTAGATCTTATATATATATATATATATTTTTTTTTTGGGGGGGGGGATCTGCAGCCGCAGTTTAAGGTATAGGCTATATAGGCCTTGAAGATGTAGCTCTGGAGTTTTTGGGCGACCCAGTGTCTTCATCGAAGTGCCCCTACCTGAGCCCTACAAGACGCTACCTCTTTCACGACTTGTATAAGGAAATCATGCAATTTCTAAGTACGCGCCTCCCTTCATAAGATTCAGGTATATGGCCTGGTTTAAGGTGAAGTGTCCGACTTTTAAATATAAGGGTTGTAGAGTTGCATAAGGGGTCCAGCAGGACAAATAAATCCTAAACCCTAAAAGCAGGACAAAGCAGGACTATGAAGGCTTTGGGCTTTGGGGTTTGGGGGTTGTAGGTGTAGAGTTTGCTTATTATTCCTTTACCCCGATCCGGAGCCAAATCTTTCGAGTCGGACACCTCCAGACCCTCGAAGCTACTTGAAGCCCTGAGGCCGCAATAAGATGGGAGTTTCCCGAAAATTAGGGGTCTAGGGGTTTAGGGGTTAGGGTTTTGAGTTTAGGGTTTGGGGTTTAGGGTATTGGGTTTAGGGTTTGGGACTTTCCGAAAATTAGGAGTACCCTATTTTGGGGTCCTTTATAATAAGGATCCTACGATTTAGGGTACTATATTGGGGTCCCCTATTTTCGGAAACCCCCCCAAACGTCGAGTTCGACTTCTTGCACCGATATATAGAGGATCTTGTTACATATGCGTTTCTGCCCCAGTAGTTCCCTAAACAAAGTTCAGTCTACACTCCTTCGAGGTTTTAGGGTTGAGGACTTGGCCTACACCCCGAAACCCTAAGGCCTAAACCCCGAAGCTCTACAAGCCTTAGCAGCCTTGAAGGCTGTTGAGTAATAGACTTGAGCTTGGGGTTCCTTGTCCCGGGAGTACCCTAACCCTAAACCCTAAACCCTATCACAGGGTCCAGGGTCTGAGGTTTGGACTTCGGGCTTTGGGATCTGATCTAGGCCGACATTGATGTCGAGTTGTCGATGTCGCTCGTATCCTTGGGTTGTTCAGTTTGGGTTTTGCAAGCCACTACAAAGGCGCCATAAGTCTCTGGACCCTAAATCCTACCTCTGGGCGTAGGCCTCAGCCTTCAGTAGATGCCCAGACTGTGCCCTGAAAACACCCGCCCAAGGTCAGAACAAGTCACTGGTGCCATGTGGCGGCTGGTGCCTAGCTTCTGTGGCAGCTGGGTCGAGTCGAATCCTAAACCCTAAACCCCTAAACCCGTAGACCCCTAAACCCTAAGCCCTAAACCCCTAAACCCCAAAACCCTAAGCCCCTAACCCCTAAACCCTAAACCGTGTTTGAGTTGGATGCTTTGCAGAGCAGGGTTTTAGGACAACCTGCTTGCATTTTGCACCCGTGAAAACCAGAATGTCCTAAAGTGTAAGGTTTGGGGTTTGGGTTTAGGGTTTAGGGTTTAGGTTAGGGTTTACGTTGCTAGGCCCTGGTAAGAACTGGTCCCCGATTTAAACGCTTCAGCCTGTGAAAACTTAAACATTTGACCTAGACGCTTTGATACTGCTGAGCTTGAAAGAGCTTCAACCCTTAGACCCCCAAGCCCGAAACCCTGAACCCTGAACATTTATAGGGTTTAGGGTCTAGGGTTCACGGTTTAGCATTTAGGGTTTAGGGTTGAGGGTTTGGGGTTTAGAGCCCAGCAAATACCCATAAGCCCCTAAGTAGTTCCGTTTTGTGGTTCATATTTCGAATCCTATAAGGTAATCCCAAAAAGGAACTACTTAGGGGCCTATGGGTGCGGATCACTTCAGGCGTTCTTGTAGGAGCTTTGTACCCTCCTGGAGCCCAGCGGAAAGTTATCAAGCAGGTGTAGGTCGATTGCATGTTCGAAGCAAACCTAGGGCTTCCGGTTTGGGGTTCAGGGTTTAGGGTGTAGGGATTTAGGGTTTTGTGTTTAGGGTTTGGGGTTTTAGGGCTTAGGGATTTTAGACTACACCTTCAGTCACTTCAAACATGTTAGCCATCCCTCTATACTGCAACGGGACATTCCGTCCTGACTTAATGAGTTTTGGAGGTAATAGGAACCCTGACCACGGGAGTGCGTGCTATCTATTGGGCTGCCAATTGGGCTTACACGGTTAAGCCCCTTAAACGAACCCCGAAAAGAGGAGTTTCAAAACTCCGAAGCGAACCTCTGTCTAGTAAATCCAGCGCCCTGTCAAGAATCCTAGAGAGGCGCAGACAGTAACCCCTGCACCAAGTTGTCCCGACCGGGACCCAGGCCGTGGCAGCCATTGCATCCCTCATCGCCCTCCTCTTCGTGGCATCTGGCTGCCTGGCTGCAGATCCTCAATTTGGGTAGTTCTCTAAAGTAGGGTCCCTTTGAACGGTCCCTTGGGGACCTAAAAGCGGACCCTAGTTTAGAGAACTACCCATTTAACCTTCTTATAACACCAGGTTGCTCCACCAAAGGACAACTTCATAGCCGCCCTGTTGCCTATGCACGAATTCATACAGGCTCACGAAAGCCCGAGAAGCATGCAATCAGCAAAGCAGGCTACAAAAGCCCTGCCAAAACCCCTTCAAACTCATAACCTGTACACCCAAAGCCCTAAACCCTAAACCCTAAACCCCTTCAAACCCATAACCTCTACACCCAAAGCCCTAACTGTAAGACTGAAGGAGCTGCCATCCCGATGCACCACAAGGACGAGCTTCGTGAGCGCTCAGCTGCCACAGTGAGAGATGCAGTTCTGTAGGGCTTTTGCGGAGTTTAGAGGTGTAGGGTTGTAAGGTTTAGGCCTGTAGGGTGTAGGGTTTTATTGCTGTAGGGTTTCGTGTTAAGGGTTTAGAGGTTTAGGGTTTAGGGTTTTTTGAGTTTACCCATAGGCCCCTAAGTAGTTCCTTTTTAGGGTTCATGTTTAGAATCCTATAAGGCAATCCCAAAAGGAACTACTTAGGGGCCTATGGCCCTATGGGTAGAGGTGTAGGGGTTTATAGGGTTTATGTGTTTGGGGTTGAGTATTAGTACTACGATTAGAACAGTTTGTTGGGTCTATGTGGGGATTTACAGGCTTGTTGTTTGAAGGAGTGAGGGGAAACCCCAAACCCTGAATCGCTTTCACTGTCTGAGTTGTAACATGCTTTTATAAGGGCTCTATCAGGGCTTTGTAGGGTTTGGGATTTAGCGGGTTATTGATGCAGGGCTCGTAACAAATAGAATAGGGTTCTGCGTCTAAGATGGGCACTGAAAGCTAAACCCTAAACCTAATAAATTACTAAACCTTAAGCCCTAATTGCTAAACCCTACGCCCTAAACCCTAACTTAAAAGGTTTCCCTAAACCCTAACCCCTAGACCGTCTTAATGATGGTAGACTTGGGTAAGTCCAGCAGGTTTGGTTGAAGGGTATATTGCGGAACCATAAACCTAAACATTAGGGTTTTCGGGTTTAGGGTTTCAGGGTTTTCGGGTTTAGGGTTTCAGGGTTAAGTTAAGGGTTTAGGGTTTACTACTAGTACTACAGTTATGATGGGGTTGCAGACGAGTTTCATGGGCTTTACAGTAGAGGGGCCTCGAGAATTGATGACGAACCACTTGCTAAGTCCCCTGATCCTTTCCGTAGACCCTGAGATCTTCACCACCACAGCGCGAAGCCCTAAAACCCCTAATTAGACCCTAAACCCTAAACCTTTAACCCCAAACCTTCCAGTCTAAACCTTAAACCCTAAACCCTAAACCCTAACTGGGTTCTGGAGTACCATACTTGAGTACTTTTTTTCTTGGACCTGTTCCTTAAAGGAACCATTATAAAATAAGAGTCTATACTTTTTTGTCCCTGGTTACTTCAAAGTCCAGCTAAACCCTAAAACCCTAAACCCTGAACCCCGAACCCTGAATCCGAACCTGCGGCCCTACCCTCAACCCTAAACTCCTAAAACCCACAGAGAACCCCAAACGCCTAACCCTCGCTCTGAGTTGCCTGGGTTCTTGTCTAGGGATTTAATCTAGGTTACTCTAGTAATGAAACCATATTCTTTGCGATAGATTCCTATTATGGTTACCCAAAACTATAAGCCCTGAGCCTTAAACCCTAAATACTATAGATCCCTATTATTGTAACTTGAAATAAACCCTTTAACAAGAACCCTAAACCCTAAACCCCAAACCCTAAACCCTAACCTGAATTAAACCCTTCAAACAAGAACCCAGTGCAGGATGAGCTGGTGATGGAGACTCCGACACCAGCGCTGCTCGCCGTGTTGGTGGATAATAAAACAAGCGTTTAGGGTTTATAGGGGTTTATAAGGGTTTATAAGGGTTCATAGGGGTTGATAAGGGTTCATAAGGGTTTATAAGGGTTTAGGGTCGGAAACATAGCGTAATGCTTGTTCTTTCGGCTACTTCCGGGTACAGCAGGATTTTGCCCGACGTCAGTATCCAGGTCACCCTCCAGGGGTGTGGAGATCAGAGCAAAAGCCCTAAAACGGTTTAGGGTTTAAGGTTACACCTCCAAGCCCTAATCCTAAAGTCCACAAGCCCAACCCCCATGCAACCCAAGATGGCTGGGCCTCAGCTGCAGACTCCATGCAGCTTCCTAACCTCAGAAGATGAGCCCTGAATCTCGAATTTCAAAACCTGGTATCTGTTCACGAGCTTGGCAGGTCGAGCACCACCACTAGCAAGAAGCATATTACCAGCGCCGCGAGTGACATCAGTAGCAATATTGAGTCAGTAGGATGTATACCAATGATGATAACGAGAAGTGGCACCAGACGAAAAAGCGGCATCATGCGTCACATCATATCAGAATCCGGATCATGGTGACGCTGGCATAGCTCAATGCCCTACAACTTACAACCTTCAATCGTGAATCCTAAACCCCGTACCCGAAACCTTCCACGGAAATGCCGCTGGCAACCCTTAATCCCGGAAGCCATGATAGAGGCCTTGGAAAGAAGCCGATACATCCCTTAGAGGGCCCCTTTAAGGAATCCCAAGATCACTGAGGCCTTGTGTTCCTGTGCACGCAGAGCCTGTGCTTCTCGGATATGGTATGACAGACAAGGGTTCTCTGGAGGTTGAATCAGGGTTCTACGCTGCTTTTATGAGGCAGGCCCATAGCAAAACTAATGCCAGGTTTAGGGTAGTATGTACAGGGTGTGATGGAGGCTTATAGGGGGTGTCCTAAACCCGAAGCCCTAAACCCCTAACCATAACCGCCGCTACATGGCAACCTTGAAAAGCGCAGGAAACAGGGTGTCAGGACATGCTAGAGTGTTGGGATGCAGAAGCATCGCAGCTGCCTCGAGACCCCCAACCTCAACTTTCTGATCGGAATCCTATAAGTACACTGGGTTTAGGGCTGAGGGGCTTTATAGGCAACCCTAAACCCCAAACCCTAAATCCTGAACCCTAAACCCTAAACCCTGCATCCTCAGCACTGGGTTTAGGGCTGAGGGGTTTTATAGGCAACCCCAAACCCTAAACCGTAAGCCGCCAACCCAAAACCTGTAGACCTTCAACCCCTACCTGGGGATCCAAAAACCTACTTTTTGTTTTAAGGGGGTTTCAAAAGGTTTTAGGGTTTAGGGTTTAGGGGGGTTCTGCCCTCTACTTGAGGGGTCATAACCTACGATTTTGTAGGGTTTGGGGTCACAGCGAAGCCCTTAGCCCTTATAAACCCTTGATGAAGCACCCGTTGCTCTATGAAGCTCCCCTTAATGTAGGGGCTTTGATACCTACACTATTTTGGGGGCTCCTTATGTATTAGTATAACATGATTACAGTATAACTTTCCCCAAAACCCTGTTCTAATGATTAAGGCCCTTACATTAATTGAACGCTAAACCGACCACCTCAGGCCTTGTGCTCCTGTGCACGCAGAGCCTGTGCTGCTCGGATAATGGCATAACAGTGCTAACCGACCGGGCGAGGGCTTCATAGACATTCTGATCAGTGTCCCATAATCTGTAACCGTCCAGTAGGGGCGCTGTCAGGGATCGATTCTATGAAATTCTGTACAGATCATAAGGAAGATGGTTTTTGAGGATTTGGAAGAGGCCGACATCGATGCCGGGGTCTGATTCTGGGGTTTATTTGTGTTTTGTTGTGCAGGGTGTCCCCAAATTAACACTAGAGCCCCTAAACCTTATACCCCAAACCTTGGCCCCTTAACCCTAAACCCTGAGTACCCCTTTCTCGGAACCCTTATTTCTAGCTCCTTTATAAATGAGCTCCCTAAAACCCTAAGCCGTTCTGATTTGTGGGCGTTTGCAATCCCGAGAGCCGAACGCGGCTTCAGCTCCCGCATGTGCAGTGCATGAGCCGTGGAGCTTCGCATCAACACGGCTTAGGGTTTGGGGGTTAAGGGGTGTAGGGGTTTAGGGCTGAGGGGTTTGGGTTTAGGGGTTGAGGTGTTTAGGGTTTAGGGGTTTAGGGGTTTGGGGTTTAGGGGTTTAGGGTTGAGAGGTTTAGGGGTTTAGGATTTAGGGTTTTGAGGTTTAGTTTAGAGGTTCAGGGGTTTAGGGTTTTATTGGTTCTGGGTTCAGGGTTTATGGTACCCTATGGTAGTAGGGCTTGGGGTTTAGGGTTTAGGGATTAGTAAGACTCGGGTTCATGATGACGACGAGGAAGGTGACGGAGCAGATACAGCAGACGCGCCAAAAACCGTAAGACCTAAACCCGAAAAGAGGACATTTCGACTCAAAAACCCCTAAGTTCTTGTAGAACCCTTACAAAGCACCTGTCGATTCCGTGAAGTGCCCCTTAAAAATAATATAGGTGCCTTACAATTGTTGCCTATATTATGTTGGGTTGGTCCTTATTACAATTATATTGTAATATACCCCAAAGCCCTTTTCTAATCATGGAGGCCTCTTTCGTTACGACTGTCTCAGGCCTTGTGTTCCAGTGCACGCAGATTGTCCGCCGCCGATCTCCTGCCCCCAGGATCCCGGCGCCAGCCTGAGAGCTGTCTTTCCAGGGCTCTTTCTAAGTGTGTATAAACATATTTTTATGTAGACTCTCTCAATATATCAACTGTTTTCCTCTATCAGTTAATACTAATACGCAGACATATGCGTGTATATATATATATATATGTATATACACACACACACACACCCGTTATGTGTGTGTATACATGCACACGCAGACACACACACACAAAAACAAACAGCACAAACACAAACACACACACACACACAGAGACACGCGCAGACACAGAGAGAGAGAGAGACATACACACACACACAGACACAGAGACAGACACACCCACAAAGAGACACACACAGAGACACACACACACAAACACACTCAGAGAGACACACAGAGACGCACACAGAGACACACACACACACAGAGACACACGCAGACTCACCCACAGACACACACAGACACACACAGACACACACAGACACAGACACACACACACACACAAAGACACACACACACACAAAGACACGGCTTTCCTTCTGAAGATTGGTGAGTGTATGTTTGTGTTTCATTGCCAAGAGACTAGCAACGAAAGCCCAAAACCTTAATATACCCTGCAGCTGTAAAGCCGTACACCCTAAACGCTTTTTGCTTGCTTGTAGGTTAAGTTGTTAAGGACCCCACAGTTGAAGTTGTGTGTGGTCTTGGTGTTTAGCGTTGAGGGATTCGGGCATAGGGTGTAGGGTTTCAGGGCGCAGTTCAGTGACGGTTTCAGGGTTTCAGAGTATCCTCGGACACGGGTGTGGAGTTGCAAGGTTTCGGTTTGCCAAACCTGCAATGAGGGTGTATAGAACTGGTTCGGAGACTTTTTGGGCTTGTAGGGATCAGCAGGAAGTGCGTATAAGCGCCCTGGTCATACGCCCCTTACTTAATTAATGTGGGTTATAATAGATGGTCAGGCGTCTGGCCGGGATCTTACGCAAGCCCTGCGCAAGCCATAAACCCTATAACGTAGAGCGTGTTCCTGGTTTTATTAACCTTAACTTGTACCTAATACTTTAAACCTTACACCCAACCCTAAACCCCGCTTATATTAAATGCAGGCTCTAACCGTCGCCCTAACCAACCTACACCCCAAACCCTCTCCAAGCTCTTGTCGACTCTAAACCTTATAACTTTTTAGCCTTAAACTTAACCCTAAACCCCAAACTCAAGAGCTTAAGCTAAACCCTAAACCCCAAAACCGCACAACCACACCCACAAAAGGAAGAGGGACCCCACACCCCACCCACTGGGAGGGGGGAAGCACCTGACCATATAGAACTACTAGAACTTTAGTTGCGCACCGAAACTGCCCATGAACCTCGAAGTAAGCCCTAAACCAATCCCATGTCCAGGTGCGGACTACTGTATGGCACATTTCGACCAGTGGCAGACACTCTGGGACGATGAGCGCAAAGGCTACTGTTGCAGCCGGGCTTACCAAAAGCCTTATTGTGGTGATAGGTTTGTTTTTTCTTGAGAGTTTCACCAAGCTTCACTGGGTCATCCCTGTTGTCGAAAACTACCAATTGTTTCTTCTTGGAACCATTGAACCACGGTAATTGCTTATGCTTCATCTTCGAAGAGGAACTCATTTTGATGATAAGCTTCTTCGACTTAGGCAAATCCTTGTTACGGCGTTGCGGCTTCGTGAGTTCATTGTGCGCGAAAAAGAGAATCTTATTAGAGCAACTTCTGAGAAACCCTTACACTTTAAGCCGTTGCTACCCCGTAAACCAAAACGTTGAATCCCTTTTGATAATGAACGCAGCTTGACTAGTCTAACCCTGTCAAATGGCCTCCTTCAACCCTACTAGTTTGAATCTTGGGCCCTGTGGGACAGTATCAAACGTGTAGTTCGACTGTGGCCAAAATGCTATGCTGCCATGGTTCAGCTTTTTTCAACACTTTTCAGATTAACAACGCTACTCTTCATACCACCTAAGGTTGTGATTCCTCGGCTGTGCTCTGGAAAAGACCCCGAAGCCCCAAAGTTACACACCCTAACTAAATCCTAAATCCCTGAAGGCCCCAAGCTCTAAACCCCTGAAAGCCCTAAGCCCCGAAACCCTAAACCCTAAGACCCTGAATCCTGCAGTCGAGGCGATCGTTGCGGCCGCGCTTGCCCAGAGGCAATCATCCCTGTCGCTCCATCACCCCCACCGCCACCGCCACCGCCACCACCACGCCCGCTGCCACCGACAGAAACGCCACCTGTCTCATACTTAGGGGCTGAGTAGGTAACCTTTAACCTTTGGGGCTTATATAAACCTATTATAATTCAAAAGGTTAGCCTATTTTTTTTGGGCTAAGGTACTCGGCCCCTAAGCATAAAGGCTTCAGGACTAAATCAAAGCCTTTTTCGTGTCCCTATATACCCGATATCAAGCCGTGGGGTGTCGAGTTCATGATTTATAGGCCCAAAATTTAGGCTCCAAAGGGCTTCCATTCGCAGAACCCTAAACCCTATAAACCCTATAAAGTATTAGTTTAGAGCTTCTTGAAGATTTCAGGCAGGCAGCCTACGGTTCTTGTTCACCCCACTAGAACCGTATGGAGCCCCAGCAAGACTATGAGCACCCTACCTTCTATACCCTAAAACCCTCGACAGCCCGTTACAAGCAACAGCATATTTCAAAACGACAGAACTAATTTTAAACGCTGCGCGTCGTCCGCTTCGGCCCGGCCGTATGTTGGGAGGAAGACATGATGCCAGGTCTGAGGGCTTTTGCTTTCGCAGGATATCGGCGTGCAGCGTCTGCGGGGTGAAGAGTGATAGGGTTTGTGCATATTATATATATATATATAGAGTGTGACAGCACCCGCAAGGGGGGGGAGGGGGGGGGAGGAGGGGGGAGGGAGGGATTAAGAGGTGGGGAATAGAGGGAATCCGAATAGGAACCTCTGACCGCTTCGGCCAGGGCCGAGGCGAATTAAGGAATATTCCTGAATTGAGGGATATCGGAGTCTCTGGGCCTTGCACCCTAGGGTTTTATCAACTCGCGAGCCCCTGGCTTTGAATAGCACGGGTCTTTCGGGTTTAGAGTTTAAGGTTTAGGGTTTAGGGCTTAGGGTTCAGGTTATAGGGTTTAGGTTTTAGGGTTCAGGGCTTAGGGTTCAGGGCTTGGGGTTTGGGGTTTTGGGGTTTGGGTTTGAGGTTCTGCTGCAACTCCGCCATCAGCGCCTGCGGGAGGGGAGGCATTCCTTGCCCAACATGTCTGGGCTCTTGTCAAGGGATTTAGGGTTTAGGGTTTCGGGTTTAGGAATTTAAGTTAAGGTTTAGGGTTTAGGGTTTAGGGTTAAGGGATTTCGGGTTTAGGGTTTAGGGTTAAGGGATTGAGTTTAAGTAACTTTCAATAAGGAAGCCCTATGATTTAGTCTAGATCCCTATTATGGTAGCTTACATTACACCCCTGAACAAGAAACCCCAGATGTTCTTCGCACTCCACGGTTTTCGCGCGTTTTGGGTTTCCTTGCTTAAAGCTCGAAAGGCCCAGCTCTGAGTCGGGTAGTTACCGTTATAGGAGCCGTATAGAAGGTCTATATACCTTATAGAAGCCTTATAGAAGCCCTATATACCCTAAACTGCCCACCTGTAGTTTTCTTTAGATCCCCCTAAACCCCTAAACCCTAAACCCTAAGCCCTAAACTCCCCCACCTGCAGTTTCCTTTAACTGAGCCTGGTGCCAAGCGCGAACCCACCTCCTTCATGCCTTGCAGGGCCATGTTCAAGTGAAGCCTCGCAGGCCCTTGTCTAAAGCTTCACAAGGCTTCATAGAGGCCCCTAGACCCTAAACCCTAAGCCGGAAGCCCTAAACCCTAAGCCCTAAGCAGCCCCTGTGGCCCGAGACTCCCCAGTCAGTGGGGCCGGAGCTCACCTGGGTGAGCACAGAGATCGGGCCATGGAAGCCCTTCGAAGTTTTGCTGCAGCGACTTCTTTTGCAGAGAAAAAGGACCAACTCTGCTCCAGAGGATGGGTCGTTACTCGTGATGTTTTGACCCTGGCGGTGGACGAGCCCTTCAACGTGTGTCTTAGGATTCAGAGCGCCGAGACGAGGCACCACGGAACGGCGGAAGTGGTCAACCTCAAATTGAGCAATGCTTTTTCTGACACACCTCCACGAAGGACACCTCAGGTGACAGGAGAGACCCTGCAGTATGATGCCGCGGACTTCAAGCACCGGGTACTGCCCAATCAAGTCTACATGGTTGTGGGTGCAAAAGTCAAGGACAAGGATGGCCAGCTCTACCTGAAGTTTCCAAAGATGAGTGAGCAGTCGGCAGTTATTCTGCTGCCTACCAGGGCAGATGCCATTGTGGGGATAGCCGAGCTATTCTGCGGAGGAATTTCTGGATGGAGCAGGGCGGCACGAGACCTGCCAGCATACCCAGTAATTCGGGTGGATCATGATGGGTTGTCAATCTCCAACACCCTCCTCAATGAACCCAAGGAGATCCTCTTCAGGGAGACAGAGGACCAACAGCGGTTTACAGTTTTCTGGGGAGAAGCTATGGATTTGAGATGGCTGGATTCCTTCCATGACTCCAACGTGGAGATTATCTGCTGCTCACCACACTCACACCCATGGAGCAGCAAAGGCCAGCAGACAGGATTCATGGACAGCTTGAACACGGTGGCATGGTGGGAGATGGCTATGATTGCGAGATTCACTCAGCGAAGAGCGATTATCTTGGAAACTACTGTACAATTTGCTGTCAGCAATGATGCCCAAGAGTTTGATAATATCATGCAATGGGCAGGCTATACAGTGGTTTGGAAGGGCAATCTGGATGCCAAGACACTGGTACCAGCTGAGAAGCCTCGGCACTTCGTCATCTACTGGAATGCAGCTGATGCTCCGTCGGTGGGCACGACATTCAGGATGCTCCGGGTGGACACGACACCCCGACCCTGTGAACAATGCCTGTGGAGACAGATGCCCCCGGTCACTCTCCAGTCGACAGAGGTCAAAGCTGACCAGATGAACAAGATTACAAGCCGCGAGCTCCTGCCTCAGTACCAGAAGACAACCATTGGCTCACCTATTCATATTAGGTTGGTGAACCCGAGCCAGCCTCTGCCCATGGTGCCGACAGCATACCACCGAGTACTCTCGATGCCCTGGCCTACACTTCAGAAGAGGGGCATGCACTTGCCCATCATGGAACAGGAGGGCAGGCTCCGACTCCTCAACAAGTGGGAGATTGCCAAGGCCTATGGGTTGCCAGGAGACCTCGTCCTCCCTGAACCTGAAGGTGATGCGGTTTTGTTATTGGCACAGGCGACCAACCCAGCACTGGCCATCCAAGTCCTGGGTTCAGTCATTGCACACCGCCAAGAATACCCCCTCTCGGAGGAACACCTTATGAGGTACTTGGAAGCAGGCATCAAGGAAGGCAAGCGAGGATGGGCTGACTTTGCAACCATCCAACAATTTGCCAGAAATGGTTGGGCTACGATGATCGACCAGGGAGCAGAGGCAGAACGAGGCCCGGATGGTCGACTTCGCAGCAGAATGGTGGGGTTGCAGAGACAACTGGACATCCTCACAGACAGAAGGACCCAGATCGAACTTCCGCTGTTGCCAGAAAGTGTCCGAGTGATCTACGAGGACCTTGAGCAAGAGGAGGACATCCAGCAGGAACACAGACTTTACTATGTTGATCATGGTTACAGTGGAATCCTCCTCAACGAAGACGACCCTGTGGCAAAGATCCATCAACAGATTGCTGAGTTTCTGACAGCACCTGCACACCTTTTGGCTGTGACAAAGGTTGATACAAGAGCAAATGTTGATGGAATTGAGCATTGGGTTTTGGCAGGAGAACTTACAGATGGAATGATTGACCATGCTCTGGTTCTTGTGGATGCTGGTATCCCACAAGCTCACTGGATGCCTGCAGAGGTCTACAAAGGCAATCTCAATGCAATCTACAAGGACCAACACCATTCCTACCCGGACCTGGTTGAGGTCAATGGCGAGATTGTCCAACAATGGCCCCTTGCCTTAACATCGGGCGACTTCGTACGTCTCCGATGGAATGGCCACAGTGACCACGAAGATTGGAAAGATCTGGATGTCTTCGACCACCTGGATGCCAACGAGGAAGACGAACCAGAACCTCCCAAGACACCTGCACCCGAAGGAGGAGAAAGCAGCCCTGGTGGACCTGCAGCAGACCCAGCAGCATCTGATACAGAATCGATGCCTTCTACCCCACCGGGCCCACCAGGAGACACCCCGGCAGTGGTAGAAGAGCCACCGACCAGAGGAATGCCATTCCAGGACGTGGGGGTGCCACCAAAGCCACCACCTCCCAAGAGACCTCGAACATGCATGGCACCGGTCCACAGCACAGCCTCGGAACCGATCCCGGCCACGATCAACTATGCAAGCATCTCCTCCCCAAGTGCATCCAATGCATTCTACATTCGTTTCCAGGGCCAAGTTGTAGCCTGTGGAAATACAGATGCAAGAACTTTGGAAAGAGTGGTGTTTGATGAATGGGGAGTGCCAGCAGACATGGTCTACTTCACCTTGGAAGGCAGAGTCATGGGACAAGACACGAGATGTGATCAGATTGCAGTGGGTAGTACTGTTCTTGCGCGAGGCCGGCTCCGAGGAGGTACAGCTGCAGCGATCAAGAAACTCCGGGGCCTCCTCCAGGCCAAGGGAGTACCTCCAGAACAACTTGATGCCAGGTTGGAAGAGATCAGAACCCATGTGGGAGACAAAGGTATTCGTGAGGCATATGATTCCTTCGATCCTTGGAGCAAACTCAAAGCAACCTGCAACTTCAGACTTGTCAAGGAGAACGAGACAAAGACGAAGCCTAAGCAGAAGGACATCCAGCCCAGCGAAAGCAGCGACCCCATGATGGAACATGACCCATGGGCACAAGCACTTCGGGACAGAAAAGAATGGAAGCTGGAGCCCAGCTTCTTCAAGAAACAGGATGGTTCAGCACCAATGGTCCTGGACAAGATCACCCATGGGGCCACTGGCATCGCCACGATTTCGGAAAAAGAGGCGGAGCTCCTGATGAAACAACAAGAAGCGATGTCAGACTATGAATTGGCAGCTGTGGTCTTTGCATCCAACCTGCAAGGAAACAAGTTTTCGGTGCGAGATGTGGAAGTGCCATGCAAGAATGCCGAGGGCAACCGAATTCTGGTGAGAGCACAATTGGTCAACCTTGGTGCCAAAGATGTTACAATTGTGGGCGAAGAATCCAAGATTACGATTGATGAGGTTGATGGCCAGTGTTGTCATGCGAGATCATCAAGAAAGAGGTTGCCGAATGGGATGATGTTTCAGAAGGAGTGGTCAAGTTCCTTAAGAAGAAGATCGATTCCTTGGAGCCGGCACTGTTTTCTACATGGGGAAGAAAGTATTTTGCCAAGGGCAAGGTCACACCTGACCCCAAACAGGCCGAGTCATGCTATGTGATGCTCAGGATCAAGAGGGAATTCAGGGATGCCATCCTCAGAACGGTGACCCCAGGCATCTACCTGGCACCACGAAGTGACACTGGGGCGCCGGACCATGTCTTCAAAGTGGTGTGGTGCTCCGACCAGAACCTCCAGGAGGTGACCATCCTAGCCAACTCTGAGCCAAATTCCTATGGCCTGGTCAGAAACAAGACTGGACTGGGGATCAGAGTCAAGGCTGAAGACTTTACCAAGCTGAAGCAGAAATGGCAACCTGGATGGCCACCACAAGATGGAACACCCTACGGCATCAATATCAAGCACCACTATGATGTTCAGAACCTCCCGGTCTCATGCTCCAAGACTGAAGTCCAGAAGTTCCTCAACACCATCAAGTGGGATGCACTGGCCATCCGACAAGTCAGGCCCCGGGTATGGATTGTTGGCTCAGCATCGCCACCCCCGGCTACCATCCACATTGCCGAGCATGGCACAGTCCTTATCACAGGAAGGACGACCAAAGCCCAGGGGAAAGGCAAACAAACTGGACCCAAGTTCGGGCAAGCACCGTCCTGGCTGATAACCGGATCTGATGCGAGGCAAAGCAGACTACAACCTCCTCGCCTTCCACCTACGATTGCAGTGGACCAGACAGCAGTGCAGGAGATTGAGGAGAAGTTGCAAAGAAAATGGACCAGTTCCAGAAGGAGCAAGCTTCGGCCAATGCCATCCTCAAGGAAGACCTCACCAACCTCAAGGAGGCCTTCAAAGCACGGCAGGAACAACAAGAGGTGGTTAACCAAGGGTTGCAAACTGGAATCCAGAACCTCAGCGACACCCTCAACAATCAGTTCTCACAGCACATGGCCCAGATCACTGCAGTCATGCAAGGCCAGAAGAATGAGTTTGCAGCAGAGCTCAGGAGCTCCCATGGATCCCTCAGAGATGAACTGATGGGAGACCTCAAGCAGCAGATGGCCTCACTTCGCAAGCGAACCCCGTCTCCCTCCAAGGAGGAGGCGAAGAAGGCTCGACAGTGACGGTTTGGACCACAGATAATTCATCTGGCTGATAGGCTAGATGGTTTCGACCAGCAGGGCAACAACTACCGCCCCTGCTATGCCTTCCAACAGCAGACCAGTCATGTGGATGATGGCAATGGAGCCAGAAAGAATGATTGGAATGCTCCGTTTATGCAGAATTATCGCTGGGAAAATTTGCTTATGCAGTTTCAGCACATTTTGTGCCAATGGATGTGGTATCATGGAACTCGGGTCGGCGAGGCCCAAAACCCTGGACCAGGACCTGGTCACATGCTTGTAACAGGACTCAATGTCCAATCGTTGAACTCCATGGTTGATGATGGAAGATTTCATTCTGGAGGAGCTACGGTCAATGTCTTCACTGAGACCTGTGCTACCAACTTTGTGGAACAAAAGGCAAGCAAGCAAGCCTTGGCCAGTGGAAAACATGTTGCTTTTGGATGTACAGTACCGAAGAGGGTCTACAAGGACAACCGTGACTGCAACACGAGAGGACAATCCCGAGGAGTGGCCATCCTGTCAGAATGCCCTATGCGACGATGCTATGATTCATGGGATGACCCCATTTGGCAAACTTCCAGGGTAGTGGACAGGTTTCTGCTGACACAGATGGGAACGGTCCGAGTCATGGCATTATATGGATACCACCAAGGATTTGAGGACCACCTGTTCAAGAATGAGGAACTGCTCCGGACCCTTATTCATCGGGCCTCCAGTATCGATATACCTACAATCATCGTCGGTGACTTCAATTGCGACCTCCAGACATTGGCTGTATGGGAGGAAATGTCTCGCATTGGTTGGAGAGATGCAGCCCTGATGCAACAGCAACTGGATGGGAAACCATTGGAGATGACTTTCAAGAATACATCCCGGTTGGACTACATCCTCTTCAATAATAAGGCCCTTCCAGCCTTCCAAGGGTTCTCTGTGTCTGAACAGGATGAAACAGATCATAGGTCCGTCTCGGCGAGCTTTGACTGGTCTGCAATACCAGAAAAGGCCAAAAGATTGACAATGCCTCGCAGCCTGGACAAGATGGACCTGGACACCAATGCAGTATTGCAGGCTGCAGTTCCCACCCAGGCCTTACACCAGCTTGAGCAGACCATTCTACATGAGGACACGGAGACGGCCTGGCATTCTTTCTGCAACATGTATGAGAGAACCCTGGATGGAGTATACCAAATGCAACATGGACAAGCAATGCCCAAAAACTGCAGAGGACGAGGACAACTGGTGTTTCGACATCAACCAAGTTGCTTTGTAACAACGAAGGCATCCAGGGCTGGAGAGTTCAACCCTACTGGCGACGAATCGTCTATACTCCTGCGCCAACGAATTCGCCAGATTCGGCGATTGGAGACTTATTTGGCCCAGAAGAAGAGGTTGCAGACCTACCCACTGCAGACAGAAGAACAAGAACGTCTGGCACTGGCCTGTGCAAAGACCTGGAGTTCAATCCTTCGATCCAGTGGTTTTGCACCCTCGTTTGCCAAGTGGTGGCTCAAAGAGATTCGTGACGAATTTCCTGTAGATATGCCCTCGGCAGAACTTGTTCAAGACATGCTTGCCACACTCAAAGAAATGGAAGGCCACTGGAGGAAGCTGCACAGAACCCATAGGGATAAGACCATTTCTGGAGTGTTTGCTAAGGACTGGCAGAAAGGTGGAAGCATGTTCTACAGAGCCATCAAGCCACCTGGAAGACCCCGGGTGGACTCACTTGATGTTCCTTCTCACCACAGAGTTACAGTTGCACGATCCCGGCAAAAAGGACCAACCAAGTGCAAGATGATGGATGATGACTTGCATTGTATTGTGGTGGGAGCTACATGGACCCAGAACAAGGCCTCAGCGGTGGTGTCTAAAATTCATGAAGGAACAGTCTACCTCAAGCAGATCAAGGGATGTTTCATCACTGGAAACATTGTGCAATCAAGGCCCACAAGCCATTTTGCAGCAAGCGAAAGATTATTGGAGTGGTTTTTGGCAAACCAAACGAGATGCAGGACATGCTGATCCTTTGATTGTTGAAGCGACCAATATGCTCCCGAACCTCCCGAACATTGATACAGTTTTTACAATGGCTGAATTGAGGTGGGCACTATCGTCTCTCCAAACCAAGAAGGCCAGGGGAATGGACAACTTTTCTAATCTGGAGCTTAAACAGATGCCCTTGGAACTCCGCCCTGCTCTCTTGAATTTGCTCAACAAGTTCACCAGAGAAGCCAAATGGCCAGAGGAATTGTGCCATGCCCGGATGGCATTACTTTACAAGACAGAGGACATTGGAGACATATCCACAACAAGGCCTATCACTGTTCTTGCATCAATTTACAGATTGTGGGCAAAACTGGCAACAAAGAGGATGCTCACCCATATCCGGCAGTATCTACCTGACACCCTGTACGGTTCAGTACCAGGTCGAAGTACCACAGATATGATTGGAATCATCCAAACAAGATTGGAAAAGGCACTGTTGGAGCAGACGGATATGTATGGTATTTCATTGGACTTTTCCAAAGCCTACAACACCCTCCCACGAGGAATCTTGAAAGCAATCAACCAGCGATTGGGTATGGGCTGTTTTTGGAAACCTTATGAAGAATTTCTGGATAACCTTCAGCGCCACTTCACGTGTGCTGGAACATGGGGAGATCCAATCTCGGCTACGGTGGGTGTACCGGAAGGCTGCCCTATTGCCGTGGTACAAATGATCTTAATCACTTGGGTAAGCACAGTCTTTATCCAGCACAGGTCCCAAGCAGAATTGCATTCTTATGTGGATGATTGGGTGGTCCTTTTCCAGAGGCAGGAGCAAGCTACACAAGCTGTTCGGGCGGTCCAGACACTCACTGACAAACTGGGAATGATCTTGTCACTGAAGAAATCTTCCATATTTGCCACCAAATCTCCGCTGGCGAAAGCAGTACAAGGACAACTTCAAACACATGGACTGGTGTTGGGACAAACAAAGAATCCGACGGGACTGGGAGTGAACCTTCAAACAGCTGGTCAACCTTCGGCTCAGCTCAGAGATCAGAGATGGACATCAGCTAAGATACTCTTGGACAGACTACAATATATGCCATGGTCACCACAGAGGAAAACACAAGTCTTGAAGCGAGGAGTTTATCCCCTCATTTTTTATGGATGCCATACTTGGCGAACAGGGAAGGATTTTATGCGAGAAGTCAGAGCCAAGAGCAACCATTCAGTGTGGGGCAAGAAGTTATACCACTTGCACTTTTTGACCCCACTGTTTTCCGGAGCCAACTATGAACCTGTGATTTATGTTGCCCAAGCAAGATTTGCTGCCTTGCTCAGATTGTATGCCAACCACCCTGTTTTGGCTCGGGATGTCTGGGACAAAAGTTTACAAGCTGAAACCTTCTACAAAGGCCGGTCAAAAGGGACAATCTCTATCTTCCAGAACCAGTTGCACGACCTGGATTGGGCGCTTAGCCCAGGAGGACATTGCAAAACAGCACAAGGTTGGGAGTTCAGCATTTGGGAGGTTACCACGGTTGTGTGGTGGAATCCTGGGAGCAGTCTATCAAACATCACCTGCACACTAAGACCAACTTGGAGGACCTGGACTGTTTTTCCACCTCTTTTTCACAATACCCGGTGCATCCGGATGCTATGTTGGAAGGGTTTATGAGAAAAGTCCGCCTGGGAGGTTTGTTTCCTTATCGCCGAAAAAACCATGTTTCTGAAGAGGATCTGGCTTGCCCACACTGCGGACAGGAGGACACACTGGCCCATCGTGCTTTCAACTGTGTGGGCACTGAGCACTTGCGAACAGGAGAGACATGGGACACGATACAAGGCCTTTCCAAAGCCCAACTACTTGGTGGTTTGTTTGGTACCCCACTAGAGTTGCATTCCTTCCAGAAAGCTTTGGATAAAGTGGAGCATATGCATGTATACCCTCTGCAGGAAGGGAATGAGCACAGGTTTTTCTTTACAGATGGATCTGCTTTCAACCCTGGACACCAGAAGGCATTGGTTTGTACTTGGGCGGTTACAGAAGCAGAGGAATTTTCTCCACGAAACCGGCTCAGGGCTGGGGGAATCCTGGTGGGCAGGAGACAGACGGTTTTCCGATCAGAACTGCATGCGATTAACACGGCGATGATCATGGCTAAATCTGCGACTATTTTCTCAGACAATGAAGCAGCGGTCCGCAGAGTTCAGCAAGCTTTGGCAGGGGTATTGTCCTACAAGTGCATCCTACAACACCCTGACCGGGATCTACTGTCTACGACCTTACGCATAGTACAGTCCAAATCTCCTGATGCATTCAAGGTGGTCTGGGTTAAAGCACATCGTCAGTTGTATGATGCTTGTGGCAACTACGACCTTTGGTGTATACACCACAACCAACGAGCAGATGAATCAGCCAAGTCGTTTGGAAACTCTTTGCCTCATGAAGTTGTTCAGACCCAGAAGGCCCTTCTTGCCTCTGTTTACCAATGCTTGAAATCCAGGGAAACAGCAGCTACTTTTCTCAGAGCTGTGATGGATGAGTTCCATGTGGATGATGAGTGAGCGATCAGTTTTTTAATATGTGCCGTAATTACTTCATGCCCCAGCAACATGCAAGGTGGCGGTTTCACGCGTACGCTGGATTCCGCCAATGCAAGGTGAACCTAAGCCCTAAGCCCTTGTCAAAGCCCTAAGCCCCAAACCCTAAACCCTAAACCCTAAAACCCTAAGCCCTAAACCCTAAACCCTAAGCCCCATGCACCTTGCAAGTCACGATGTGAAGCTTGTACGCGCAATGTATCAAGTTGAAAGAAGGCCCTGCAGCGTCGTCCGTCTTACTCCACCTTCTCTGGGTTTTTGTTGGATGCAATTTGTTTAAACATTTTTGTTGGCATAAAAACACCCAATAAGGCTTAAAAGTAAACTGATCATTTCTTCACATGGCCCCAGCAGGGAGCCATCTATTGTTAAAACCAACCAGGGACCTAAACCCTAAGCAACCCTAAAACTAAACCCTAAACCCAAAACCCCCAAAGCCCCTAGACCCCTAAACCCTAAACCCCTACCTAAACCCCTGAAGCCCTAAACCCCTCAACCCCAAAATCCTAAACCCCTACCTAAACCCCTAAACCCCAAACCCTAAAACCTAAACCCCTAAGCCCAAA
>CAJNJA010061919.1:0-53076 GCA_905231915.1 Symbiodinium necroappetens
AGCACGTTCTCGATACCTGTACGAACCAGGTCGCGTGAAGGTGCTGAACCTTTGACTAGCAGCTTGCCGCTCGTTCTGTCCTTGGCAGCGTACCGGAAATTGTCCAGGAAGCTGGGAACCTCCGGCAAAGGGGACAAAAAGGAGTGCCATTTGACGCAAGCCACTGCGACCACACTCGAACGGTCGAGCTTTGTCCCCAGAATACTTTCCATGGCTTGCAAGCCTTCGTCCAAACCAATTCGCAGCACCACGTTCTCGGAGGTACCAGCCTTGAAATGTTGATGTTAAATGCTGACATAAAATCCAATTCTTGTCCATCTTTGCTCTACAGTGCTACAGTATTTGAAGAGACACTATGCCTCAGTCCCAGACACAATATGCAATGAAAAATGACTACAATCAGGCCATCACCACAATATTATCAGCAGTGACCGGAACCCCCAATCACCCCCAACTATCATCACCCAGAAGACAACTTACACTGATCGAAGCAATGTCAACAGCAACACGAAAGAACACAGCAACGGCAACAACCCTAACCAACATTGCCAGCTGACAATCATGGCAACAACGGCAAGGGCAAGAGGAACAGTAGCAACAGCCAAACAACGGCAATAGCTCCCGCGCCAACACCGAAAGAACACTCATGTTGCAACCCACACGAACGACATGTTCACCACCACCGTACTCACTATGACACTATGACCCTTACCATGACCGAAGTCGAAACCGTATAATCATCACAACGACGAACCCCGCAGCTACATGACCAGCAACAACTCAAGGACAGTGCAGAATGAGCAAAAGGATCTTCTGCAAAAATCACAACAGCAACAGCAGCAGCAGCAGCAACAACAACAACAACAGCAGCAACAACGGTAACAACAACAACAACGACGACGACAGCAACTACGGAAACGACAGCACCGACCGCAGAGGCGGCATCAACAGCACCAGCATGTTAACCATTCCATTCGCAATAACGATAAATTGAGCGTAACACTAACACCAACATGGACGTCAACAACACTCAACCTTGGCATTAACAATCACACTAGCATGAAGCATTAGTACGAACGACAATATTAACATTGACATTAACCGGCATTTCTAACAAGATTGGTGTTAACGTTGACACTAACATTAACACTAGCATTAACTAAAACCTTAGAACTGAAAATGAAAAGCAACACTAACGTTACGACAAAACTGCTGTTAACATTAGCCGTGTGTGCAACGTTAACATTAACCCAAACTTAAATGAGAACATTGGCGTTGACATTAACATTACCATTCAGGATATAGTTAGCATTTATCGAAAATACCTTTGCCCATGATATTACCTCTAGCATTAGCAGTAGCATTAACATGAATATCACCGTCAACAGCAAAGGGTAAAGGTTTTCGTTTTCGGTGTCCGTGGGCGTGGCCGTGGGGCCGCGGGCTGGGGGCCGCGTGGCCGCGTAGCCATCACCAAAGGAGCGGGCCTGTTTAAGATGTATGATGAACCGGGATCGTCAGACGAGGGGCGTGCTTAAGATGTATGATGAACCGCAATCGCCAAGGAAGGGGGGGTGTTTACGATATATGTTGAAGCCGGATCGCCAAAGGACGGGGCATGTTTGAGATAGATGATGAACCGGAATTGCCGCAGGACGGGGCGCATTTAAGATGTATGATGACCCACAATCGCCAAGTGAGGGGGGTGTTTATGATATATGATGAAGCCAAAGGACGGGGCCGTGCTTAAGATAGATGATGAACCGGAATTGCCGAAGGACGGGGCGCATTGAAGATTTATGATAAACCGCAATCGCCAAGTGAGGGGGGTGTTTATGATATATGATGAAGCCGGATCGCCAAAGGACGGCGCGAGTTTAAGATAGATGATGAACCGGAATTGCCGAAGGACGGGGCGCATTGAAGATTTATGATGAACCGCAATCGCCAAGTGAGGGGGGGTGTTTATGATATATGATCAAGCCGGATCGCCAAAGGACGGCGCGAGTTTAAGATAGATGATGAACCGGAATCGCCAAATGAAAGGGGCATGTTTAAGATATATGATGAACCGGACTCGACAAAGGAGGGGGCGTGTCGAAGATAGATGATGAGGCGGAATTGCCGAATGAGGGAGCGTGTTCAAAATGTATGATGAACCGCGGGCCGTTTGGCCGAGTGGCCGCGGGCCGCGCGTAAATAATACTATTATACTATTGATTACTACTGTGCCAGCAAAGGCACCAGCACCACCACCACCACGAGCAACAGCTGCAACAGCTGCAGCAACGACTGCAAACAGCAGTAAAGGAAGCAGAAGAAGCAGCAGTACGCTACTTTTTGGCAGCCAAGAGCACGACGTACGGGCTACCGGAAGGACGGGTGCACATCACTGGTCCAGAAGCCGGTGGGACCAAGCCGATCGGCGCACCTTCGCTGCAGTCATCGGCCGCACGTTTGTCGTCCACGCAGCGGACCCTTGCTTGGGCGGGGGGATGTGCTCCCGACGCGAACGTTGCAGAGGACCGTCTTGTATCCCGAATGTGGCAGGAAACCCAAAGTGAGGACGTGCCGGGGTATCAGCACCCATCGCATGTTGCAGGCCCCGACATTGCCGAACCACCGACTACCGCTTGCAAGGCAGGACGGCTACCGCCTGCAGCAGGCATTGCATTGGTACGGAAGCCCTGCTCTCATGTACGGCTGCGGTCGGGCCGGCTCATCGACTGCCATCGCCGTGGGCGAGGTGCTCGAAGCCGACGCACAGGAAATGGTGGCAACGCTGCAGAAAGGAAGGCCAAGGACAGCTGAAAAAGCTCGAAAGACGACGACACCAACAGCGTGGCGAAAGAGACGACGACAGTTAAAACAATATCAATGAGGGAGTCAATAGCAAGGCCCTATAAGTGAAGTCGAGTCACGCGAGCTGCCATGCCAATCTCGTTCCACGGACCCCACTGCACCGAAATGGCCGGCTGGTTCCGCCCAATGCGATAGGCAGCAAAGGAGTCCATGAAAGCATTTGCAGCGCAGTAGTTGCCCTGGCCAACCGCACCAAGCAATGCAGCAACGGAGGAGAAAAGCACAAAGTGGGTCAGTTGCGTCTCTCCCTTGCTGGTACAGTTGTGCAAGTTCAAGGTGCCCGCGATCTTGGGAAGCAGAACCCTCTCCAAACTCTCTCTTGTCAAGTCAGAGATGAGGTGGTCGTCCAAAATGCCTGCAGCATGCCAGACACCCTTGATGGCTGCCATGGTCTGCTCCGCTTGCTGCAGGACTTGACTTACATCCTCTTCACTGCCGATGTCTCCCTTCAGAAGTTGCACTTGCGACAGGCTGGATGCTTTGTCCAGCAGCTTCAACAGCGAAGCATCCTGGATGCGTCCGGAGCGCGACATCATGGCAAGATGCTGGACTCCGTGCTCGGCAAGCCACCCAGCAAAGAGTAGGCCAAGACTGCCCGTTCCACCACTTAGTAAATGACAGCTGCCGGCCTCAAAGGCCACAGCTTGCTTCTCTGGAGTGCCAGCATCCACCAGACGAGGGCCTCGGTGTTCGTCTGACTTGCAAGACTAAGCTGCGCGCTTCTCAGGCCAGGTTATGGCTGTAATGGCAATGGTACAGGAACCTTAGCCTCAGGCCCCACAGCTGCAAACCTTCTGCACCCGGTCTCGACACCATCTCCGACTCCACACCAGGTGAGGCGAGCAGAGCGCTTGTCGCCTGCCAAGTCCGTCAACCACATGCCAGAAGAGGGACGATCATTGCACAAAACGAGAACAACCATGAAGGAGAGTCTTGAAGTCTGCGCAGCCTGCAAGAGTTGGTCTGGAGCCGCGACATCCAAGCAAATGACTTTCAGGTCCGGCCGCTCTGCGCGCAAAGCACGACACAAACCCCAGATGCCAGCGTGGACCGGAACGTCGTTGATGTCATTCCGTTGCATGGCAACGGCTCGACAAGTGAGGAACCTTCGGTGCTGAAAGCTGCAGATGCCAATAAGATGACGTGCATCATCATGCATCTCTTGCAAGCCAAGAAGCCACAGCTCCGGCGATTGAGAGCCAGGAGGCATCTTGACCAAGGCCTTTCAAACTCACAACAATCCGCAAGAGCAAATGGGAGTGCACTCGTGCGCGCTTGGCGAAGTCTTCCTTGAATCGCTGCGCGGTGCTCTGGCTCTTACTGCCCACCTTCATGAGGCGAAGTGCATGGCACAGGCCACTGTTGGCGTCTTCTTTGGACAGGCCGACGGCACTGATGATTCGGGTCAGGTCAGACAGGTCACTCTCTTCCAGGGCTTCCAGAGCTTCATCTGAAGTTTCCGAACACTGCACCCCAGGAAGCTGCGAGAGGATCACGCCTTCCTGGCAAAAGCAAGCCAACCCATAAATGCTGGTCAAACTCGCATGCCAGAATGGATTCAAAACAGGTGTTAGCATGACACTGCTAACCTTCGAAGAAGTCCTTGGAAGCTGCAAGAACCAGGCATCTGCTGTGGCTCCCATCATCCTGTGCCTTGGGCATAACATTGGGGAGCTCAGTCCAGTGCACCTGCCAGGCAGATGTCTGCTTAGCGGCAATGCACTGCACCTCTATCATACAGAGAGCCTCGTATATCTTCTGGTCATCATCTGCCAATTGGCTCTCCATGGCTTTCTTGATCTGCGCTCGCGTGACCTGAGTGCTGCCATGTCTCCTGATTCCGTCCTGTGGGCCACTATCAAGCAACAAGAGCAGGCCTTTCGAAAGGCCACGTCAGTGCCCTTGAGCAGGACTTCTCCGTCGCTTGCTGCCACCGTGGAGTCAAAGACCTCACCGTCAAAGAATGCCATGAACGGCAGCAGTAGACAAAACAAGCACCTGCTCCTGCTCAGAGGATGTTTTGAGATCCAAATGCACGAAGTATTGCCTCAGCTCACTTCTAGTGGCGCCCTCACATTGGCATCAACTTCAGGCTGGGCCACTCATCTCTGGAGAAGTCTCGGTGGACGTGTGCCTGACAACGTGCTTGCGAAAGAGCAAGATGGCGCCCTCAGGATGCAGTCAGGCCGAGCCTGCACTCGACCCATGCCTGAAAAGATCTTGAGAGGTGCATCCGAACCGATCATTGTGGCTCCCAGAGCATGGATGGTACCTGGACTTGGCAACTTGGAACCACTGGCCGGCACAAAGTTAAGCATTCCCAAAGGCATGACGCACTCACACTGTTGAGTCTAAGGTCGCAGCCATCAAGTGTGGCAGGATACACGATGAACCCCAGATTCGGTTGTGACCTACAAAGAACACAGTTGCAAGACAATGAACCGGAAGAGTCTTCCAGGTGATGCTTGGCTCCCAGCTCTGGTGAGTTCTCCAAGCGGCAAAGCAAGTGTTGGTCACCACCTGTTCTTGTAAATACAGGGACGGCTTTGTTGCCACTCTGCATCTGAGAAGACTCCAAGCACTTCGAGTGACACCTGCCTTCCCATGATGGTCCCAACGGCACTCTTCGTATGTCTTTGCAAACCTTCATGGATGGTTCCAGGGACTTCTTGTTATACAGGCCGGGGCCTGGTTCGTGAATGTTAGATCAGATCCAGCCTGAAAGCGGGGCCCGAGCCAGAGACCAGCCTTTTGGATAGCTTCGTACATGTCCTGCGCATGTGACGCTGCAAGGGAACCGCAGGCCAGGGTACATCATCAACAAGCCTTCGGGTCAATCTCTTCCGAGCACCTGTGCCGCAACTCCTGATCAACAAAGCTGCATGAGAAGCACTCCGCACGATCGGCATTGTCTACCAGTGCCCAATGCTCTCCTCCAAGTCAAGTGTGCTTGGCTCTGCCAGGCCACGGCCAAGCCGCCCTTCACAATGGGTCATCATCTCTGTGCTCTCCCCACGAACACTGCGCATCTCGAACTTGTCACCCATCCTTGGAAGCAGCAGACTCTGACCAGGTGTGCATGAACAAACAAGCCTCTTAGCCAATTCAATGACGCGACATAATCGACCAAACATCACTTTGCCATCGGGTGACTGACAAAAGCGCAGGAAGACTGCAAGTGCCGTTGGCTCATCTGTATGCTTTGGAATGATGAGGGGCCAAGTCATTGCCTTGTCGGGTCTCACAGTGAGCTCGACTCTTGCTCGCTGCCGCAAGCCGAGACAGCGACCAGATCCTCTAGATATCCGTCACTGCCGATAACTGTTTTCATAGCCTGCGACAGCCACAGCTCCGTACAAACTCATGCGAACAGCACGGGGGGCCTCCATTGCATGCTCCACATAAACCACTCCTGAACACAAGGTGAGTGTGGATCCAGAGACACCACCCGTGCCACGGGCAAGACATAAAGGCTCCAGGCTCCTGGTACGACGATCTGGTTGAAAACCACATGCTCCGCACAAACCTTGAACAGGTCCTGGGATGAAATGTCCAACTTTTGCGCAGGTCTGGAGACAACTCGCAAGCATGGTTCTTCGCAGCCAAGCCAAGGTACTGCCTTGATGGCACACTCATATTGAACTGTGCTACCATCTGCAATCTTCCGTCGTAGGCAACGATAGGAGGTCTTGCACCAAGGGAAGGAGGCATGCCTGCCACATCTTACAGGGTTCTCCGAGCTTTATGAACCGACGGGTAGCCAGCCCACAAGTAGCCGCTGATCTAAGCAAAGAGAAATTGCAGCAAACTGAACATCGCACCTGAATGTGATGGAACTGGCTGTCTGATCACTGTCTCGCCCGGTGCTGCAACAGGTAACGTGCGCATTTGTGCCACCAAATCCAAACGAGGAGAGGCCTTCCATGAGACCCAAGCAACAGGGCTGGAGAGTTGCATGTCAAGAAATCAAGACTTTAAGGCCAAATGTCTCTACCAGCTCCAGAATTAAGGCGATACATGGAATCAGCTAGTACTCTGTGCCAGGCGAAGTCTCCAGCCTGGCCTGAGACAACAGCTCCCCCAGGCAGCCGGTACAGCTCCAAAGGAATCTGAGCCTGACCAGCTGAGCAGCTCACATCGGTTCACCGCATGGTGAACTGAGATTCGTCTGCGCAGCATGACATGAGAGATCGGCCTGGAAGTCCTCCAGGTCGATATGGGGGTTCAAGCTTTGGAAGTGTAGGTTAGATGGAACCTGCCTTTTCTCCAACATGTGGACACTTTTGAGGAGACCAGCAATACCTGCAGAACCTTCCAGGTGCCTTAGTTAAAGCCATTGCATGAACGTCCGCAAGGTCAGGACGAAACCGGGTAACAACTCTCTGAGGTTTGAGATGAGATACGCAATGTTAGTCTTGGCGGCCCCAAGGGCTACAGGGGAGTCGTTGCCCAGCACAGTCTTGAGGGCATCCACTTCAATAGGATCCCCAAGGGCAGTGCCAGTGCCATGGCATTCCACAAGAGACACCTCGCTGGGCCTGGCCGAAGCCTCCGAAAGTGCACCTCGCACAGCTACCTGCTGGCATGGGCCGTTGGGCGCTGTCAGTGATGCAGAACGTCCGTCCTGGTTAACCGCAGTGCCCCGGATCAAGGCTCTGGCTGCAGAAGGCCCCACTGGCCCCCTGCTAGTCTCCTCATCTGCCATACATAAGAAAATGCATCCAACACCTTCTCCGCGAGCAAAACCATTTGCTGACTTGTCAAAGGTGAAACAGCGGCCATGCTTCGAAAGCATCTTCGCCTGGCAGGGATGAACTGTGAACCCTTAATGCACCTTGCGGGCCTGTCAGGGTACAGATGTTCTGAAGCCCATGCCTGGCTAAAGGCAATGTAAGGAGCAGGGCCAAGAATGAGATTCGTTCCAGCAGCCAATGCTCCCTCTGCAGTTCTGCGACGTAGAGAAGACAGCGCCTCAGTTGAGTGCGAGCAGAAGTGTGATCGTGGCAATATATTCATGGAGCCAGGCACAAAATCAAGCAGAACCATTCATCATCATGCATCCGTGAAGCTGCATCGGCAGCCACCAGGGAAGACGAACAGGCAGTGTCGCATGTCAGACTTCGTCCCTTCAGTCCAAAAACGTACCTTGATCAAGCAACGAAGATTGACAGCTAACCTGATGCCAAAGACAGCTGCTATCGATGGAGCAAGCTAAATGCAGCGAATTAGCGAAATGCGGTTTGCACTGATTGAAGCTGACATACCCGTGCCAGTGTATGGGTTGAACTGGTCTCCGGCTGAAATCATCACGAACCAGTCCTGTGCATCGTTTGGAGATTTTCGGGCGGGCGTTCATCAGCCTAGTGGGAGTTGCTACTGTCATCGGGATCATCTTAATGCTCCAGCGACTCCAGCAGCAAATGTCTAAGACAATCTGCTTGGAGTAGCTTTCCACACTTTGGCTGGGCTTGCAATTTCAGATGGCTGCAAAGCTCAGCAGCCTGCGTCAGAATTGTTTTAGTCCGCAGGCGAATTTCCAGCTGTAGCAAGCTGCGGATGCCACCGCCATGGTTTGTCACATGCCACCACTACCTACCATGGGAACCACCAGCCCCAGGCCCCCCCCCACCCCCCAGACCCCAACTGCCCCCGATAAGAGCCCCATCACCACCCGTACTACCGTGGGGGCAGCACTACCGCTGCACGGGCAGTCACCACCATTAAAGTACAACACCAAAGGACCAAGAAAAGCACCCGGGTCTGCCCGCATCACACACCTCTGCAGCAACGCTGGTCTCGCACGGTTTAGAACGTGAGTTGGGCACGGATGGCACGGTCACAGATCAGCCGAATCCAACCCGGGCTCTTTCCAGTCGATGAGGGTTAGGCCGGCCTCTTGGCTTCAGGCTCCGCTGTAGTGCAGACTGGGCTACACAGAATCTGGACACAACGGCAAACGATGATCCAGCCATCGCAAGGATTCACATTCTGGTGCGGGCGTCTTGAGACGCTAGGTTCTTACTTGGTAGGGGCCTTTGATAGCTCCAAGGCGTTCCACCCGCCAGTCTTCCAAAGTGGTCTTCGTTCGAGTGATGAGCTTCTTGCGTAATCCTGTGCCCCTGTGCTGCTCCCTCTTCCAGTTTGCCTGATGAGGGGAGGGGATACATGCTTCGGTTGCCGATTCCTGGAAACTGCAGATACGGAGACCCTTCGTGCAAAACCTGAGCCCCTCAGCTCTCAACCTAACATTGTTACATGAAGCTTCTGAATGAAACTTCTATGGTCACTGCAGCTCAGAGAGGCCTCCCTGCTTACACAACTCGACTGCACCTCAAGAAAAATCACAGGTTTGCAATGTTTGTGACCCCAGTCATATTGGCATTGGCCCACGAAGACCCCAACGCAGGACTCCATGAGCTGCTCGGGCTCACGTCCGGCAGACTGGAAGGCCGTCTGTGCTGCCTCGAGCAAGAGGCGCTGCTGCGGGTCTATGGCTGCAGCCTCTGCCATCGAGAGGGCGAAAATAGAGGGATCGAATAGCTCGGCACCTTGGCAAGTCTGACATCTTGTGAAATCTGGGCCTTCATCTGGTCTAGCTTTGATCATCTTGAGTGCCAACTACAGGTTGCATGCAGAGGGGCACACGGGTCCGACAGAAGGGGGTATGGCTCGGTATGGCGTACGGATGTCACGATGTACTGGAACGATGCCATACTACATCGCCATTAGCATGCCTAACGCTGCAGAGCTGATCTGAAGTGCGAAGCCGAACCCGAACTGTCTGATCTCAGGGTCCTAAGGGCTGCTGGCAAAGGCAAGACTGCAAATCAGCTTCTTCAATTGATCAAGGTACCTTCGATGAAGCCACCATGCTGGGCATACGTCTTTCCAGGAGCTTCTGTGTCTGAGCTGTAGTAAACATCGTGCTCCCAACGGGCAAATGGGACCTCAATGACGGAATCTTTCTTTTGCAACAAGTCCTCCCAGAAGCCATCGTCACGGCGGCCCGGCAAAGTGGCTGCCAGGCCCTTAACGGAAGCAGACGCACCCGAGTCCAATGATCTTCCGGCAGTCTCCAACATGGAATCGGCTACCGGACCCAATTGGGCCACAGCAAAATTACTAATTGCCGCGACCGTGGGGTAGTCAAAGATCAACGTGTTTGGCAACTTGACTCCCTGGAGCTCGTTGGACAAACGATTAATTCAACAGCCTCGGCTGGGCACGCACAGATCAGCCTTGACGATCACCGACCTTACCATCAAACGAGATGTTGCAAATCCTCTTACTATCTCTTACTTGTCTAAGGGGCCGCAAGCGAATCCATTCCAGCCTCCATCAACGGCTCCTATGCTGCAAGACGCTTAGCAAGCAAGCACACAAATTGCAACAAAGGCAGTCCTGTACTCCAACAGTTCCCGCAACATCCCTGGCAACCTCGAGCACCAGGGACTCCACCTGAGGCAACAGTGCAGGAAAATACCTAAGCCCTAAGCCTAAGCTATCCTGAGCTGAATTCAGCGCACTCAGTTCTCAGCCGAGCCTGTTCCAAGCTAATGGTCTTGGTGGTCGCCCGGAGCTCCCGCTCGTTCACACCAGCACTTCCATGACTGGTTTCTTGGAAGCCTGCTGTCAGCACCGCTCTCGATTGCTACAATTCAACATGTGGCATCGAATCTGGTTTGCAGGCCCAGGCACGAAGATAAAACGGTGGCACATGTTTCTCAAACCTGTGTCATGCGACAAGGCTAGGACAAGGGGTAGTCAACAATACACTGGACAACCTGCGAAAAACTCCGCAAACCCTTCGAACGGCAAACAAACTTGCGATCTTCGCCGAAGGGTGTTCCCGAAGTTGCTGAAGGAGTCTCTGCCGGGTGGCTGCTTCAGGTATTGCGTCCAGTACACCGGACAAGCTGCGATGATGCTGCCAGAAGCGTGCAGGGATCCTGAAAGGATCGCCATGCCAACCTCAGCTGGGAACACAGCACTTCTTGAGCCTGGCAAGCTAAGTTCCGAACAGCGCCTCAGGTCTGAGAGCGCCCAGCACTGTTGTCCATCCAGCTGGTGGCATGAGGCCAGTTGCTGCAGAGGCTCATGGAGTTCGACACAACTTCAACAACGTTACACAAGTGTGCAACACCACCATCAAGCATGCATCATGCAGAGGGGTGGAATGGAAACAGACAGTGGCTGACGGAATGGAGCATACACCGGGTGGACGACTACGACAGTTGCCTCGATGCCGGCCTAGCAGTAGCCGGAGCACACAAGACAGACTCGGATTCGACTTGTTCCACGCTGCTTCACGCAAGAAGCGAAGTCCTCATGATTGCTCAGTGTGACTTGATAAAGCCGTGCGAACATCTTGCTGAGCTTATCAAATAGCTTGCAATGGCCAAGGGGCTGTGTTTGAAATGCTGCCGAGACCTTGCGCTTTCAAGCGCTGCACAGCTCCGGTCTGAGCTGCCATGCCAAGCTCTCGCCACGGGCCCCACTGCACGGAGACCACGTGCTCACCCATGGCCTGCGCCGGCATCTGTCAACAGAAACCGCAAAACTGCATGAATGGATAGAAAACAGGAGGGGAGGAGCAAAGGAGGTGCGGGAAGCTAGCAGGTAAGAAGGCAGGTACAGGTATGTAAGGAACAAAGAGGCGCGAGAAGCTAGCAGGCGGAACTGGTAGAGAAAGCGAAGGGCAGCCATCCGTGAGGTCTATGTTCAGCCTGTTTCGGTCTCAAGGCGCGGTCCTTCCAGTACCGCGCATAAGCATCCAAGGCAGCGTTGGCTGCAGAATAATTGCCCTGGCAAGGCAAAACAAGTATGAACAGACGACACGTGGAGCCAATGCACAGCACGGGCCTGGCCAGGCGACCCCAAGAGGGCGGACGTTGAGGAGAAAAGCACCATGAAGTCCAAGGCAACTCTGGATTTGAGAGACATGTGCAAATGCCGTGAGCCCCAGACCTTCGCACCATAGGCAGACTCCAGGTGCTTTTGCGTGAGTTTAGGCAAGGTTGCATCATCGAGCACAGCCGCCAGGTGCATCAAGCCGCGAAGAGTGTAGCCTGGGTAGCTTTGCGTGACGCTGGTCACCAGCCTCTCCACATCGGCGCTCTGGGCCACGTCGCAGGCGTTGATCAGGATCTCGATGTCGAAGCTCTCTAGCCTCTTCCACGCCTCGCTCAAGTCGTGGTTAACGACTCCCCGGCGTGAGAGCAGCACCATTGACTTGGCACCCTCTTCCGCCATCATCTCTGCAGTGACTAAGCCCAGGGCGCCAAGGCCTCCACTCAGAAGGTATGTGCCATCTGCGCGGCAGCCCATGCGCGGCGGCTGCGTCAGCACAACCTTGCCGATGTGCTGCGCACGCTGCATGTACCGCAGCGCCTCCACGCCGGAGCCAAGGCCTTCGTAGAGCGTCAGCGGCACCTGCTCCCACAGACCCTCCTCCACCTGGGCATGGGCACGAAAGGAGATTAAAGAAGCTTTAGATTCACATGTAAGAGTGCTTCCACCGCCTTCTGTTCTGGGTGCTCACCACATGTGTTGGGCCGTTTTTCGGCAACCTCGCCTGGCCCAGGAGACGTGCCAGCAGCAGATTGAAGCGCTCGGGCTGGTACTCCATCACCCAGTCCATGGCGATCTTCTCGTACTGAATATCAGGCCGCTCAAGACGCATGCGCTCATGGCTCCAGACACCTCTCTTGCCAATCTCCATGAAGCGCCCACCCTTCGAAAGAAAGCTGAGGGATTTGGGAATGAAGCCTTCGTGGCTCAGACTGTTCAGAACTACATCCACTCCATCCTCAGCACCGTCCTTTTGCAGGAAGGTCTTCATGTCCTCCTCGAACTGCTGGACATCGCGGCTGCTTGTGATGTACTTCACGCCACGATCCCGCAGGTACTGCACCTTCTCAGGGCTCCCAGCTGTGGCGAACATCGTCGCGCCCACGCGCTGTGCGAGCTGCACAGCAACAAGCCCCACTCCTCCAGCAGCTGCGTGGATCAGCACCCGCTCACCAAGCTTCAAGGGAGCCAGCTCCACAAAGGCTTCCTCGGCAGTTGCGAAAGTAACTGGCCACGCCACCATCTGCTCGAAGGACCATCGCTTAGGCTTCGGAACCATGAGCAGGCCCTCTGTGCAAGCGAAAGCTTGTAAGCAGCCTGGGGCGATGCCGAAGACATCTTGCCCGGGACGGAGCCGTGTCTCTCGCTCTCCGACAGTACAAACAGTGCCAGCACAATCACCACCTGGGTTGCCGGGGTCGCCGGGATACAGATCCATGACGTTCAGGACGTCCCGGAAGTTGAGGCCAACCGCACGAACGCGCAGCTCCACTTGGTCTGCGTCCGGCGACGTGCGCTGAAGGGGGACCTCACGAAGGTTGGACAGGCTCCCTCGCGACTTCATCTCCAGACGCATGGGCTTCTGGGGCTGCACTGAGCAGCGGCAGAGCCGGGGCACATAGGGGCCCCCGCTGAGAGCTAGTTCGGTCTCGACTCCACCAATGCTGCCAAGCTGTTCCAGGATGACCTGCGCCGTAGCATCTGCGTCGTCCGGATCGGGCACGTCCAGGTCAAAGCAGTAGAGGTCGAGCGAGGCGTCTTCCAGTCGTGCGGTGCGCGCCAAACCCCACAGGCCAGCATGCAAGTAGCTTCCCGCTCCACGCTCAGGCGCGTCCTGCAGAGAGGGCTCAGGAGCGAAATTGGAAATAGCTCCAGCAGACTGTTGGGCACGCCTGCGTTCTGAAGGTGAAGAAAGCGATCTTGGGCACTTGATGGCCCTTTGCGGCCAGTGCCATGGCTGCCTCCAAGGCTCATCGAAGAAAGCAGCTTAACTTCAATGAGGCCCAGACGCAGGCCTGCACCAAAAGCACGGCATGGAACAACACCTGCATTTCATCCGCGTCCTGTCACGATACAAAGGTGCACACATCATGGTGAAACAACAGCTGGGTGGAATATGGATGTCCTGCGATGCCGCGAGTAGCACCGCAACCTCGATCCCTTCAAAGGTCGAGTCCGCAGCCGTCTCCAGGAAGCTGGCCTCCACACCGGGCTGAAATTGCTGAAACAGCCAATGACGGAGTGATCCTCATGCTGCCCTCAGATTGCAACTCAAATGTGCTACGTAGGTGACTGCGAGCGCTAGTCTGGCCTCAGGCAGCAACACCTTCAACGAACTGCTCAGCTTCTCCGCGCCTCAGCCAGACTTCAACCGCAATGCGTTTCTGCCTTGAAGTCTTGTTTTGAGCTTTGGCTTTAGGACCTTGGGACATGATGATACCTGATGTCCCACGGTCCGCTTGCTACATGCGAACACAAAAAACTGAGCGACACACCGAGAAAGGCCAGGCCCGTGCCTTTTGGGCCGACCAGTGCTGCTGGAGATCCGGATGCTTCTGATGCTTCCGCAGCCATCCACTCCACTTCATGTATGTCTTCCTCCACGTCGGTGCGCTCGAACATCTTGGCCTAGAAACGAAACGGGCCAAGCACTGCAGCTCTCAAGTGGAGTCGTCCTGAACATCTGGCGGAGTAGCTCGGTATACCTGCAGCCTCCATGAATGCCGAAAGTGCCCGCTTCCCAAAATGAATGCAAAGACTAAAATGTGAATGAAAAGACATGGCGGTCTGCTGTTTTTCGCGTGCAAACTTTGCCCGGGAACGTGGCACGACAACCGACCGCCCTCAACCAACCACACTCCGTCCTCCGTCCAGAACCCTGTCCAAAACTGCCCCTCGACAGCAACCTCTGTGAACAAGCGGCAATATGTTGAGGATGCACTTCACGAAACCTTGGAGGATAGTTTCGTTCAGTCCGAAAACAAAAAACATCCATCTCCATCTACTGCCTGCTGCATGACTGCGTGTTCTGAAACTCATAGCAGACCGGGTACTTCATTGTCTCAAATCCGAGCATGATGCTGCCATCCTGGTCCGCTCATCAAGAGAGAATACAAGAAAAGGTTACAGGAGGTGCCAGTGGCTGTGACTTGGCTATTGGTCGCATTTTTGTTGTTGCGTACAGTGTAGAGGGCCACGAAACCTGGAGGAAGGCCTTCGAGCCAAGATGTATTGCAAGCGGCAGTGCGCACAAGGGGGTCTCCCCTACCGGAGGTGAAGCAAAAAAAGGCAGCTTGCATGTGCAACGGCACCACCATCAACTCAACTGCAAGCTAGCGTTTGCAGTATCCAAGGTCTACATCATGCAGGCCTCCTCGTTGCAGAGCTCACAATTGACCCAAAGCTCGTGGTCCGTGTTTCTGACAAGCTGGTGGTGCACCCAAATGTCAGCACGAGATCCTTGCAACTCTCGACTCAACAATGCAACGAGCAAAAGCATCTGCAGGCTTTGGCTTGGACGCAGGGCAGGTGCTGAAGCCTTCTTACATTGCTTCGTGATTACTGCCTGAAGGCACACAACAGGCGGAGCTACCGTCTACACGCTATCCACACAGAAATGGTTTCACCACAGCAGCTCTCATTGCAACCCCTTGCGTCCTTGCCCATAGCATGTGACTGTCTCCACCATGAATGGAACACGCAGGGAAGCCAAGCCGTCGGTCGTTTGGTGGCGCTGGCGCATGAGAGCCATGGAGCTTTGGAACGCTCCATCCTAAGTGTCCGCCGACTTGATGCTCCCAGTCAGACTCGCCCTCTGATCACTTCGCCCCCCAGGCCGAAAGATCCAGCAGGCACAACGAGCAGACACTTGAAGACTCCGTGTGGGATGCTTTGCTGAATCATCCCACCCTGTGTTGCTAATGCTGCCGGAGGACTGCATGGATTACCCTCTGGCAGCGGAAGTACTATGAAGCGCCCAAGCAACTCGCACTCTGCTACTGACCCTCGTACGACCTCTGCCATGTGCTGAGGTGGCCAAGGCACGATGACCGTGGGGTTGAAAAGGTAGCCAGCCTCTGCGTCCTCATTCTCAGCCACTATTCGCGCCAGCACCTGCAGAGGCCAGGAACCGAATCAGAGACTCCAGGCTCCTGCAACTGCACTGCAGCGACAGACCAAAATCCACCTCCTTGTCAGCGCGCAAGATCTGACGAACCGTCTGGAAGCGTCGCTCGAGCACGAAGCCGAGAGCAGAGAAAGCGACCTGAAAAGCCCACATGTAGCCTGTAAACTAGGCGACGTGTGCTCCAAGGAACATATAACTGATCCACTGCTACTTCTTCGTCGCAGTGCCGATGCACCTGATAGCAGCCAGACTCTCTCATCAGCTCACAGTGCGGCCCTGATCTTTGCATGGCCTCGTCTAGATCCACACAGGGGGATGTGATGTTGCCAAAACCATTCAGGTCAAGTTCCTTGGATACGTTGCCACTCCCTCCCAAGGAAAGAGCTCTGAAGCAATATCAAGCCTTACAAAGACATCATCCAAGCAGCCCCTTCCGCATGGTCTGCAAGCTTCCTGCCCTGACTTGCGTCAAAGCTGAAAATTGACCAATGCATGTCCGGGAAAATTTCCAAGTACCTTAGGCTTGCTCTGATTTGCTCTGAACAGGCTCCTGCTGCATCTGACTTGTGGGCATGACAGGTTAAGCCAGACCATGCATTCCAAATTGCATGTCAATATCCCGCACCAACTTTCCAGGTTTGTGCCCCTGCTGTAGAACTAGCGGCGCGGTGAAGCTAACCTGCTGAGGCCGGGAGGCTTTCGGCCAGTCTCTGTTGGATGGATGCGGACATCGGCCCCGAAGAGAGAAGGCGTCAGTTTGAGGACAAGTAAACCGGCTCTGTGCTAGCGAAACACTACTCGCAGGCTCGATGTGCAAGCTCAACAAGAGTCGTCGCACAGCCTAAACGATCTGTTACACAGGCCGCCTTGTGGATCTTCCACAGCTTGCCCGCATTCAAGTGCAGCTCACCAGCAGCGAGCACCATCTCAAGGTAGGCTGCCCCAGGCATGACCATCTCGCCGAAGAGTACGTGATGACCTTAGGAAGCTCAAACTGAATGCTGAATGCGTGCTTGGAAACTTCTACTGGCAACAATCAGCTGGCGAGAAGCCTTCGCATTCTGAGCCCGAGACTGACAAGCTGCAACAGCTTGCCCACCAGGGGCTTGGCAAAGATCTGCGTACCCTCGAGGGTATGCCACGTCCGCGTGAGCAGCGCATGAGGTCGGGCCCACCCAAAGGACTGCCGCTTGAAGACAAGGCCTTCCTCGGCCGGAATTGTCTCTGCAAAGTCCGTTAGGAGCACATGCCCATTTGTACCTGCATGGTCACATCGCACTGCAAGCTTGGCATCCCTCAGCGCGACATGTCCACATGAGTCATGCAGTAAGTTAACCGCGCCTCCAAATCCGAAGGACGAAAGGCCAGCAGCGACGCGCACAAATTGAAACCCAAAACCTTTCGTACCCGTTTCTGTAGATGCCGCATCCACGGCCACCCGACTCCATTCAAGAAGACCTTCCACTGGTAGACTGGCGGGGAAGTCTTCGAGATCACAGTGGGGATTCAGCTCTTTGAAGTGCAGATTTGGAGGGGACCGTTTTCGGGCGAGCATGCAAAGGGTCTTCAGCAGTCCAGCCATTCCAGCTGCTCCTTCCAAATGACCTTGCAGAATGAGCAGGTAATGGCACGGCTTTGGGGACATCAAACACACACAGCTCTATGGGTGCAGCCCGGCGGCCGAGATTGGTCTTGACAGCGCAGAGAGCCAGTGGATCATCTGCACTGCGTTGCGCAAAAATGCCTCTCAAAGCCCCAAATTCAATTGGATCGCCCAAGGCAGTACCTGTGCCGTGAGTCTCGATGCAGGCAATCGCTTGCGGCTCCATCTTCGCCTCCGCCAAGGCTGTCCTGATGACGGCCTGCTGCGAAGGTCCATGCGGCGCAGTCTGGGATGCGCTCCTGCCGTCCTGATTGACAGCTGAAGCCTGAAGCACCGCAGCTGGCTCCACTGCAAAAGCACCATGAACGTCATACAGGGACATCGTGATTGAGGCACACCCTTCTCCACGCACATATCCATTGGCAGACACATCGAAAGTCTTGCAGCGTCCGTCTGTGGAGAGCATGTGGGCCTTGCTGCAGGTAATGAACAACTCCGGAATCAAGCACAAGTTGACGGCCGCAGCAGCTCCGCTCGTGCACCTCGATCGACGAATGTTAGATGCAGTCATGTCGACTGCAACAAGTGAGGATGAGCAGGCTGTGTCTACCGTCGCACTTGGGCCCAGCAGGCCAAGCAGGTAGGACACCCGGTTCGAAGAGAGGGAGGGCGAGACTGCTAGGCCGGTGTAGGATCCGATCTTCTGCGATACGTGGCCACTGAGGCTCATGTGGCCCCAATCGTAATTGCATTGGCCCACCGCTACAGCGGCATCCATGCCCATAAGGGATCTCTTGTCGAAGCCGGACACATGGAACGAATGATAGACAACCTCAAGGAGCAGTCGTTGCTGTGGATCCATGGCCTTTGCCTCCAGGAGGTTTAACTCGAAGAAGGAAGCATCGAATTGATCGGCTCCTAGCACGAACGAACCATGGCGCACCATCATCTTTCCTGGAGCTTCAGAGTCCTCGTGGTAGTAAACATCGACATCCCATCTCTCCATCGGAATCTCACTCACACAATCTGACTTCTGGCTCAGTGCCTGCCACCATTCCTCCATGGTTGCTCCCTGGAATGGGAACCGAAAAGCTGCTCTGTTGGCTGCAAGCTGCAGGCTGGAATGTTGGGGCGGATGTGATGTCAATGTAGCCGGAGACCCCTCTGCTGCCAACACGCTGGACGACGAGAGTGATGGTCTGCTAGCAAGTTCCAGAGTGAAAGGTACCCCCGCAATCCTTGAGTCGACAGTTTCCACAAGCACCTTCGGACCGAATTTGGCTCTGACCAAGAACATGCTATCGGACCCAGGTTCGAAATCCAAGTCCTTGACCTCCTCAGCTCTCAAATTCGTCCTTGCCAAGATCTGCTCCAGCAACTGTGATTTGAGGCTTTGTCTCTCCTCGTCGGTGTAAGAATCCAGATCTCCGGGGAACACCATGTCCAGAGAGACGGCTGCATGACCACTGCCGCCAGTTCGCACCCGGCCCGTGGCTGCCCGCGTGGATGCTGGGGAACCGGGGGAAGACATTGCTTCTGTAGCGTATTCGGAGATGGCTTTCGGGCTCGGGCAGTCGAACATGAGGGTGCTTGGAAGCTTTAAGCCTTCCAACTCCTTGGAAATTGCATCCCGGAGTCCCACGGCAGTTAAGGAAGTCAGGCCGGCTTCCATCAAAGGCATATCGTCAGGAGGCTTGGATCCAAGAAATCTTGTGACAACACCTTGCACCACCTCGTCCACCTCAACCGCCAGTTCATCATGAGCAAGATGACGGAAAGCGCTTGGCAAGGTGGGCTTCGAATGAAGCCTGGAAGAAGCTCCAGATTGCAGGTCAGAGGGCATAGGATGACGCTTCCGATTCCAAGAAATTTTGTCCGGCCTCTCAAGCCTAATGCCCTTGGCATACCCATCCTCGGGAGCTTCCAGAATTGCATGGCTGTTTGTGCCCGAGAACCCGAACGAAGTGACACCAGCGACAGCGCGAGATCCTCTCCAATCAATGAGGCTGTCCGGCATGATGACGGGGAAAGCAGTCAAGTCAATGTTTGAGTTCATCTTCTGCAAATGCAAATTCTTTGGAATCATCCTGCAGAGAGAGCACGCTTACAGAATGCTGCTCCATGATTGGAGCTTACTGTGTCATTGCCAAACTGGCCTGTGGGTGAATTCGTTGACCATCTTGATGATGCCGGCAACGCCCGAAGAGCCTGCTCACACACATCAGCTTCAGCTGAGCTTCAGTGTCTACGCTTTCAAGTGGACTGTTGTATGCTGACTAGTCGTCCTGCTCATTCAGCTTTAGACAGTGTCCTGCAATTGATCGGCTCAAAAACAAGATCGGTTTAGGGCTTCATCGCTTGACCTGCGGCAGGGCCTTCTGGGTGTCCAATGATGGACTTCAGTGCGGCCATGATCAACGGTGATTCGTCACTGCGGTGCTTGCCCAGGGTGCCTTTCATCGCACTCACCTCGCGGAAGCACGCAGGATTTTTGCAAACTGCAATGAAACAGCTTCAACTGAAGGCTCTCGGCAAACAAGCATGCTTTGCTGTGAGCTGTCTTGTTGTGATCTTCGCTCTCCTCGAAGAAATCCCTACGTGCAACGTACGGCTCAGAGGCCTTACAAATGATTGGCCATCCTATGGTTCCGGCCTCAATTGGATCACCAAGCGAAGTGCCTGTCCCATGTACTTCCACAAGGGAAACCTCCAAGACTTTCACCACAGCTTCCTGCATGTCGGGAGGAAGAAACAATGGCATCCTCAAGATTCTGTCACTGGCCTGTCACTGATGGTTTTCTCAAAGACTACGACACTGTGAAAACCAGTGCAGACTCGCAGTTCCAGCTTCTCCTGTAAGCAGCCCTGGATGCACCGTTGTTGCGCAGGGCCAGACGGTGCTGTAATCGTTGCACTGCGACCATCCTGTGCGACACAGGTGCCAGGTAAGATCGCCTCAAAGGCTTCTCAGACTGCACTAGAGTCACTAGATTCTACAGATGTCTCGAGATGGAATGAATTTAGAGGCCGCATACGATCTTCCGCGAGCATGCCCACATCACCTAATAATAGCAGGAATGACGGCAGCAACAGTCACAACAACTTAACAGTCATAACTAGCCATTGATTCCATCTGCGATTCACCATCATCACCACCATCACCATCACCGTCATCATCATCACGATCACAGTCATCATAAATCATGATGTAAACGACAACAGTAGTAATACTTGCGACAAGAACCCTGATGCTCATCATCATGGCGGTGATGATTATAGTAATCGATTCAATAGAACAGAGCAAGCCCGTGCACTTCTTGCTGATTCGACGAAAACCCGACTACGCGCAGTTGTGGCCCCGCCTGGTTGACACAGACGCCAAGAGCCGTAGCAACTTGGTGCTGGCCAACCTGGAGCTAGAAAGAAGAGCTACTGGGCAGCTTCTAGACAGCACCACTTGCGCAGGAACCTATTGTGCAGGCCTTGTTCACGCCCAACTCCAAGGTTAATGATCCGACACCATCGCTGCGCCCGAAGCCGTTGGCAGTTTCGTCGAAGGTTTTGCAGCGGCCATCAGGCGACAGTGCCATAGCCATCTTGCAGAAACCTACCTGGCCATGCCGGATAGGTTCCAGATGCAGTAAAAACCACGAATCATACTTACGCAAGAACTGCTTGCATGTCCCAGACACCCACGTGTTCGGGCACAGCTGCCTGGACAGACCAAGACATTCAGAGACTCTTCAGGCTCACGTAACACGAATACCAGCCATCATCAGTCTAGTTGCAGGTTGCTGCCAGCCACGGCGCTCTTGTCACACTTGCCCAGTCGCTCGGCTTGCACAGCGCAATCAAATGCGACCAGAGTTGACCTGTAAAAAGCACTTGAACAGCTGGACACTGGCCTGCGTCACGCAGGTGTAATTGTATACCGTCATGGGTAGGCACATGTAGGCAAGCAAGTTGCGAGCATGCCGTGTCAATTGTGAGGCAAGGTCCACGAAGGCCCAGGGCATGCGAAACGCGTCCAGAGTTCCTTCGATGATGCAAACCAAAATACACGCAGCTGGGCATTCACGGCAGCTGCCTGTCAACCTGTCCCTATTTAACTCAATCGAACCGATCTCCAATCTTGACGATCCTTCGTATGAAGAGTTGAGATCGAATGCCATGTAGGCTGGCCCAGAGAATACAGAAATTCCACGCAGCCTGATGACATGTCGAGCATTGCGGAGCCAAGACACCCAGATGTTGAAGAGCCAATCATCGTAAAGGGACCAATGTCATCATCCTCGCAGAACCTGCAAAATGTCGGAGCAGGAAGTTGAACAGTCCACAGATTGTTAGTCGCAAGAAAGGATTGCAGCAACAGCTACCTGGAGGAGCTGACCATGCTTACTACACCCGGTTTTCATCAACATGCCAACAGTCTGAAGAATTCCTGCACGCCAACACCCAGCATCGTAGCGCAGCCGATATAGCACCCGGTGCTGGAATTCAACAAGCTCTCCTGCGCATGACAGTGCAGTGGGGTCATCCGGCGGCTGTAACTGCAAGGCATGCGAATTCTGCTCTACAATGTCCTTGTTCTGCTGGCCATTCCAGAAAGACTCATAGACCACTTCAAGCCTGAGTAACTGCTTCGCAAGTTGTAACAACTTGTTGCTGGAGAATGGAATTGGCCAGCTGCACGTGGAGTCTGGCTGCAGCACCAACTCTGGCAAGGTGCAAGATTCGCTGGTGCGGATCCATAGCTTGAGCTTCAGGTTCCGCGATGCCAAACATGACGTTGTCAAAGTCCTGCAATGCAAAGCACAAGAAACCTGTAAACTGTTCCAGCTTGGCTTAGTCATGGTACTGATTTGTTTAGAACCTGTTGTTCGATCTAAGTGGCGGGGGCAGAGGACGGGTCAAGTCGATCGAACAACCCTTTCGGAACTTTCAGGTGCTCAAAGTTCCGTTATGTTCCATTGACCGGCTTCCGTAAAAAGGATGCTTGAACTACTTGGCCCCCGCCCCCGCTCCTCCAGCCAAGAACCCTGCTGGGAGTTCAAACAACCCTCCTCGTTCAAGCTTTCGGCTTCCGAAACTCAAAACAGAGGGTTGCTTCAGCTTCACCAAGGGAAACGGTTCAAAGCAAACCAAACGAAAGGCTAGGCCGGGAGAAGTTACTATCTCAACTCGCCGGGTCTCTTGATTCCGTTGTTTTTGGTGCGACCACGGGCGACGTCGCTTCAAAAACTGCCCAGCTGTTACGGAGATGCTTCAATACTCATATCTTGCAAGGACCAGCAAACCAACAAGCACGAAAGAAATTTGATGCAAAATCAATAGTTCCGGGCATGGCCTCTGGTGTTGCATCTGCTTCTTTTCCTACTGACGCGTCTGCTCTGCCGCTGGTACGACTACAAGTACAGCCACTGCCATCTTCTTCATTCACTCTTGCCTAGAATATGTTCCATTGTTTCATCTCAGGCAAGTGCGCTTCTACTGAAAACGGTCGCACCTCCAAGCAGCGAATGAAGCCGCCAAAACGAGTGTACCTTGACTTGAAGTCCATCCACTGCAAGCAATTGTGCCACACTAAGATGCATGCCAACCGTTTGGTCTCCAAGCCGCATCTTGCCAGGCTCGCTGGGATCCGGATCATAATAAAGGTCAATGTCCCATCGCTCACTGGGCACCACGGTTATCATATCAAGACCCGCCTTCAACATGGCCCAGTACCTGCGGATATCTGGGCTTTTCAAGTCTTGCTTGGCAACTTGTGGCTCAAGCTTGCAGCGTCAAGAGCTTGGGGCGGTCCCGACATGCTCAGTGCTCAGGACTGAGACGCTCACTCATCGGGGCTGTTTCCGCTGCAGCCAGCGAATCTAGCGGCACAGCCAGCAATCGCCACCGGCTCTGACACGTTGAAATCTCGCACATCTGCCAAACGGATGGCGCAAGGCTGTAAACAAGGTTGGCGTGGCAGCAATGAAATATGCGTGAACATGCTCACAAGCCACTGCTTCCTGTTGCAGAGCAATGTCACCTACGCATTCTTCGAACTATCATACACACAAGTAGCAAGACTGTCCAATAAAAGTAGACTGATGGCAGCAGCATGAGAAAACCGCTTCAACAGACAGACCGAGGAATGGTCAAGAAACTACGAGAATAATCAGGACTCGGGCCTTCGGGTAGGGTATGAAGGCACTTGACAGAGGCTTTGTTGCTTCAAAAAGGCAGCTCCGTTGATTCGATTCTTTTGTGCTTGCTGCATGTGGCTTGCACGGCCTGGAATGGACTCTTCGTACTTGCTGTTATCTCCAGATAACCTGGCAGAGATGAAGCCCGTCAACTCCGTCACGGTGGGAAAGTCAAAGATGACCTTGGAGCATTGACGACCCCTAAAGCCGCACCGGGACCCCCAACATCCTCTGCAGCATCGTCTGATGCAAATTCAGGGCAAAGTGCTGTGGAAGCCAGATGGACGCCCTCGAACGAAGCCTGAACTAAGTTTCTGAACTCCACGACAGACAGGGAGTCCAGTCCCATGTCCATGAATGGTACAGAGAAGTCTGTCCAATCAGGATCTCCAATAACACTGCGCAGTGCGTCGATGATGGTGGAACTGATGAATTCCTGCGAACACGACCATCTTAGAATCTTGTGGGTAGGGATGAGGCTTTGCGACTCAGTAAAAACGTGCCTCTGACACGCCTTCACCACGGATGCTCGCACCTGACACGGAGCGTGGTCAGTGCACTGCACTACCTGTCGACGTCGGTCATGCTAGTGTCGTTCTTGCTTTCATGGCGACATCGCCCTCCCTACATCGCTTGCCTGCGGCTTTCTTCAGGTGCTTGAAGTTTGTCAGGAAGCACGGCACTTTCCGCTGCACGGCGAGGAAAGAAGACCAATCGATGCGCGAAATCCCCAGAACACCACCAGGTGAAGATGTGGCAGCCAAAGCTGCGCCCAGTGCCTGGACGGCCGTATTGTTGCAATTGAGCTAAGAAGCCTTCCGACCATGATATCTCAGAGTCTTTGGGAACTTTCAAGCCTGCAAACTTGAGTTCGGATCCAGCCGCAAGTAGCCGCCACTCTCCCTCGTCCCCACTCGAGCAGCCATGCCCACTTCTGCCCACGGTCCCCATTGAACGGACAAAGCTGGAAGACCTGCAGCAAAAATTCACATGTGAACCTGGACTGCAGCTATCTGGCAGTGCATTGTCCTGATGATGCATGACAGCATACCTTGGCCGCATCGGTGCAGTGCAAAGGCATCAAGGAAGGTGTTGGCAGCGCAGTAGTTGGCTTGACCACGAGATCCCAACATGGCTGCCACGGAAGAGAAAAGCACAAAGAAGTCCACCTTCAGCAGAAACTCGTTTGGGGTAACAGCTGGATTTATTGTCCACAAGACAGAGCAGGACAGCCCACCGACAGCTTCTGAGCAGACTTAGCGCAGCTTTTAAGGCCTGGGGACAAGCGAAGATGTTGTAAGCCACTGTCGTTCAGATAAATCTGACAAGCGAAATGAATTCTGATTCTAACACTGCTTCTCTCACAAAATACAGTGCTATCCTTAAACCATTAACAGTAATGCTACTATTGGCTACTATAGTATTATTTATACTCGGTGCTGTTACTCTTCACGTTACTGTTGATAGTTGTTAGTATCTTTGCCAATCAGGTTGTCATCACTAAGTGTTGTTTTGTACATGGCTCAGGCGTTGACAGTGTTCGATTTTGGCCTTGTTGCATGCATGACCGTTGTGGGCTGAGGCCATGTTTCCTGCTGAGGTCACAGGTTTGAGGCCAGCCATATCGATGAATTCCCCAACAGCCCTTGCAAGCTTTGCTGGGACAAATACCTCAATGCCCTAGCATGCTTTTCTTAAACAAGATGAACTGGCCTTGCTGCCGTCCGTGCTCTCAAGCCCGAGATTGAAAAAGGCTTTGTGAAGATTCCTTGGCAAGTCGACATGCAAATCATGACGTTTACTCACTGACAAGCTCTGAAGAAGTGCCCGAATCGACGAAGCAATTGCTGAGGTCCTTTCACAGAGCCATCCACCTTCGGCTTGAAGACGTTGGCGAAATGATTCCGAGCAAGATCTGCAATAAGATGATCATCCAAGACCTGATGCTGCGGCTGGCTAGTGCATGCATGTGTCTTCAGCGATGGGCAACACGCGATTCGCGTCAGCATGGCCACACATCACAGACTCGCTGCTGCATCGACTTTCTTGGACTTCGATCTGCCCTGTCCCGCAAGTTAAGCTTCAGACACCGGCTGCGTGAACGGCTCCGCAGAGAGGTTTCTCGGCATGCAGTGACTTCAAGGCTGATGTCACAGCCTGGCCGGCTTGACCCCAAGACATGGACCCTGAGTCATGCCCTCAGAAGCTTCTTGCTCGCCTCCTCAACGGAGATGTCGCAACATTGCAGAGTCGTGGCAACACCCGTGCTTTGCAGCTTCGCGTACGAGGCTGCAGCAGTCGGCTCCTCAGGCAATTACGGGCTGCTCCACATTCAAGCAAGGATCAGAGCATCTCTTACACAAGACTATGTGCAACAATTCATGCACCTGTCAGTCCGCAAACATCTGGTACATCTTTTCAAAACTCCAGGGCCTGTGAAATGTTGCCGGTGCGGGAGAGCAAAGCGACATGTCCTGCACCCTTCTCGGCAAACCATGTAGCGAGCAGAAGCCCAAGGCCACTGGTGCCACCGCTAATAGCAATGCTACCATCTCGTGGACCTGTCAAAAACATCAGCTCAGGGCCGAGCTAGGAAATCAGGAGAACACCCGCGGGCACAAGCAAAAAGACAATTTTTCAACACGTGCCAAGAGTCGATAGCTACCCAGATCCACCTTTCGGAACTTGCTTGTGGTGTCTTCCAAGCGATGGACCAGCAAGGAGAGGCTTGGACTCTGCAGCTGGAGGAGCAACTCCGGCTCCATCAGCTCCACACCACTCTTGCGATGCAGCTTCAGCTTTCGCAGCCTGATCATGCTGGGAGGGTCGCAGATATTCCAACCGCAGCACCTGGCCTGATTACTGCCCCAGGCCCCGTAGTAGTCTATTAAGCCTTTTCTGGCCCTCTGGGGCACCACTCGGGCCTGGCGATGATATCCTCAGAGCCGTTGCAGTTGACACCGAGGTCCACGCAGCCAGCAAACGAGCCGGGCGACTCGAGCCGGAAGCAGCGGGCCAGGCCCCAAAGACCAGCGTGCCATGGGATGGCCTCGCCCTTCAATGATCTTGCGTCCGTGGCCTGGCTTCGCACATCCTGCTGACAGTCTGCTATTCGTGCCCTACTACCCCTGCCTGAGTGGCGTGCAACACGAACCACACCACTGGGCTGGAATTCATGCGCAATGCCATCTGAATCAGACCAATGCCATTCTCCACAACATCAAGAGGGGAATCATCAGGCGATGGGATGTACACCATCTGTGCAACTTCAAAGTCTTCACGGACACATGGCAAAGAAGTGCAGCAAACATGCTTCTCACCAACTTCTGCTTTAAGCAAATCAATCAGGCCAGCATCGGCCAGGAAAAGCCATTGCTCATCAGAGTTGCTGAATGGCAAGAAGCCGTGGGTGCTTTCCGCATCACCGATGTAGCCAACCCACTTCGACTCAAAGAAGCTGATCTGGCCTGCTGTCTTTCTGGCACCAGCCTTTTGCACTTGGTCAGGTAGCACCTTCCGAAAAACTACGTCCTCCAGCAGCCACAACAGGGATCCCGATTGACTGAAAACACGGCAGCTAAAGACCTGTTCCTTGTCTGTGTTTTCAGTGACATGCAAGTGCAGCACCAACGGGTGATCCATCGGCACAACACTGGCATGTACGGAAACTTTTCCGACTCCAGCAAATATCTTTAGCATTGGAGTCGTGTCGCCAGCCACCATGGCGCATGCTGCATGAATCGAGCCATCGAGGAGGCATGGATGTATAATGTAACCTTCGTCGGAGACATCAGGACTGAGCTGCAGCTGGCAGGAGATTCCATCTGCATTGCGCCGGATGTCATAGCACACTTGGAACATGGGTCCCAGATGCAGCCCTGATCTATCGACCAGCGAGTAGAGACTTGCCGAGTTGACTCCTTCATCTCCTTCTGTGCTAGCATTTGCCGGTTTCGTGTCCGAGTCCACATCCTGTGCTGTCGTCTCCACAGCTGTAGCCTCGACACGCCCCTCACAGTGAACTGTCCAAGCATCATCATCAGGGCCCTGACTTCTCAATTCAAAGCGTTTGTTGCCTATGATCGCAAGGCGAAGGGTCACCTGCTTGCCATCAGCGTCACTGTCCTTTGGCACCACACAGGGCCACAGCATGTGGACGGTTCGCAGACGAGCCTGCGGACCCAAATGCGCCCTGGCGGCCTCCAGTGCCATTTCCACAAATACCATGCCAGGAACGACAACCTCACCATAGACCACGTGTTGCGAAACCATGTGGAACACATCGGAGTGCACGGGGCAGTCGAAGTGAACCTCGTTGGGTGCCGTAGCTCGATGACGAAGGAGCCGAGGCAATGCCTCACGCCAAGGGAAGGGCTGCCGCCGCAACTCCAGCTGCGAGGCCTCGGGAAATCGTCAGAGTCTGAAGAGAGGACAGAGACGACACCTACATGGAAATGCTGTCCGCTCGTTGTCTTGAAGTTCCGGCTCAGTCCTTGTGCACCCACCTCAGACCTACCGTCTCCGTTGTTTCTTGTCAGTACATTCACAATTCAAGGTTTGTAATTCCGAAATTCTATCCGGTGCGTTTCCGGAGTCGTCTAGAAGCCTTCCCAGCTCCAGCCCTCCACAAACTGGAAGCCACCGGTATGGCTTGCGACTCTTGTCGATGTCGGGTTTCTTTCAGCGTGGTAACACAATCTTGAGACTGAGGCCCACATGACCCACGGTTGTAGGAGCTCCAAATGTGGACCGTGACAGCCCCTGCCCCCAATGCGGTCGATGCGTAGCATTGACAGGTACATGCCGTTTTTACATCAGTCGAGTTATGTTGGAATGACGGTAGCACTGCAATCTAATGTTCGATGCCCAACAGCTTTGACATCCCATCACGTGACTTAGAGCTCGGACGTGTCTTTGCGGCCGGCTAAACATATTTAACTGGTGCGACAATCGCAAAAGCAGTGTGATCCGAAGTAAGGCCTTCCAGGAATCATCTGGCTGAACGGCGTGCTTGCAGATTGTGTGTGCATTCGTGCCGCCAAAACCAAACGACTGCAAGCCTGAACAGGAAATATACATGAAGATGCACGGGGAATGCTGGCTGCACGGCAACTTCATCGGCAACTACTCTGCTGATCTGCTCGGGCCTGAGAAGAGCATGCCTCCCGAAAGCTGCTGCGAAATAGCCGGGATCATTGCTGGAAAGTCATCCAACTCAATCTTTGGATTCAATTTTGCCAAGTGCAGGTTCGGGGGTGTGACACCTCGGCTGGATTGGTGAGAGCAGCGATTGCGGCAAATGTGGCAATGCCAACAAGAGTGGCTGCCCGGCAACTAAGCCCCGCACCATGCTTCAAGGCTAGAAGGGTCTTTGCCAATCCTGCTGCACCAGCGGCACCTTCCAAATGTCCTGCGGCATGAGCGCGGTGCTTTCCAAAACCCTGACGATTTTTTGTTGAAAGCTTGGATTCTCATTGGATGATAATCCGAACTCGGTTTCTGACCCCGTGATGCAGTCACAGTGGGCGCTGCGCTCAGTGCTTCCACGCACAAGCATAAGACGCCGTGGCCGTTGCACACCATTGCAAAAAACGAACGCATTCCGAGACCAGTCTCACTACAAGTGCTGACAGGTCATTCCTGATTTCTTGCAGCTGTCTGTGCCAGCTTCTGGCAATCCATTCACACTGCCAGCTACTTCTGGCACGCATCTTTCGATTGCAGATCACATCTCATCTGATGTCAACACCTAGCGCTTTCACGAAGCACAGACCTGTAACCGATCCACTCTGTTGAATGGAAATCCTCAAATGATCTCGATATCGAAAAGCCGAGGCACAAGCCTCTCATGCAAGCAAACAACAGGGAGCCAGATTTGCCGTCTGTCTGCCCACTTACAGGGCAAGCTGGGCACCCCCCCTGTGTTGCCAGACCCGCATGCAAATGACTCTCCCGCAGATGAAGACAAAAGGAGCTTCCATGGAGACAGACACGGAGAGAGAGAGGGAGGGCTTCGGTACAGGGTAAGTTAAGCAAAGGTTACTACGGGCCTCAGTACACGGAGGAAGGAGTACATCAAGACAGACTGCGCGTTATTTTGCATTTTTCCTTGCTGACATACCTATGATGGCGATAGATTTCTCAATACTGAAGGAACTGCTCTGTATCTTGTATTGATTCAAAACATGCAACAGCAGGCAGCGGTCCTAAGTTGGTCTTGACGGCTGCCAATTGCACTGGCATGGAACGGCCAGGGCCAAGGACTGCTTTCAATGCTCCTGTCTCAACTGGATCACCAAGAGCTGTCCCTGTACCGTGACACTCCACCAAACTGAGCTGTGTCGAAGATATCTTCGCAAGCTGCACAGCCTTCTGGATGGCTCGCTGCTGTGCAAGTCCATTTGGAGCTGTCAAGGTTGAACTTTGGCCATTCTGATTAGCAGCCGATGCGGCGACAAGTACCCATTCGCCAGTCGGATGGTCCTGACGGTCTGCTTCCGCAGCTCTCTGAAGAAAAACAGATCCACATCCTTCACTACGTGCATAGCCATTGGCAGATATGTCAAAAGTTTTGCAGCGGCCATCAGGAGAGAGCATTCGTGCCTTGCAGAAGGCAACGAATGGCTCAGCAATCAGGTTTAGCTGCACCCCGGTGACTATGGCAGTCATCAAATCGAACCCGAGCTTTTGGTACGCAATGTCTAACGCTACCAGGGATGATGAGCAAGCTGTGTCGATTGACATGCTTGCACCTTGCAAGCCCAGGTTGTACGAAATTCGATTGGCTGAGATGGACGAATGCGTGCCAGGGCCAGTGTAAGGGTTGGCAGCTCCTTGAGCGGACATTTTGGCCCAGTCGCTGCTGCACTGTCCAACAAATACACCAACATGAGAACCACGTAGCGTCTGCTTCGTACGGCCAGCATTGTGGCAGGCACTGTAAGACATTTCCAAAGCCAGGCGCTGCTGCGGATCAATGGCTTTTGCTTCGGCGGCAGACATCCCAAAGCAGCCTGCATCGAATAGTTCGGCACCTTGAACGAAGCCTGCACCCATCCCCGAGTCAATTTTCTGGGCTAGCCCAACGGATTACACTGATTACACCAAAAAAACTGCAACATGCAAAATCTATCCGCGAACGAAGCCTCCGTGCCGCACGTACATCACGTTGCCGAGAGCCTTCACAGCGGAGCACACGCTACTGAAGCAGCACATGACGTCTTATGTGTGCGCTTCCCGTGGCCGTCACCCTATACGAGCTACGTAGGGTTGAAACCAATCAGAGAATCGAAGTGTTGAACAATGTGGGGCCTCTATGTCCTCAGCGAAAACCTCGTGCAAGTCAAATCGTGACGATGGAATTTCCTCACAGGTCCAGACTAAGTGCAAAAGTCTTTCCTCACCCTGCCGCAGGAAACTGCCCACATACCCTGAGGTCTCGACGGATATTGCATCTTGGAACTGGATCCAACGAGACCAGCAGAGCTCAGGACCTTCCGGGCCACCAGGAAAGAGACAGGCCAAACCCGCCGCGCCAACCATGTAGCTTCCTGCAAGCACACCATCTCCACATGCACCTCAAACGGTCTCCTACTGAAGACGTCCTGTCCAAACGGGGGCTACCGCTTCGAGAGCAGGGGATGCCAAAGACGACGAATCCAATTGAGAGCTGGCCAAATCGGCAATAGCCCGAAGCGTAGGGTGATCAAAGACCAGGGTGTTCCTTAGATCGGACACCATCTTCAAAGTGCCTGCAACACCAATGCTATTTGCTGCCACAGCGCGGAAACTTGATGCCCTCTTGTGCTTCAGCTGCAAGACGATTACGAAGCTCAATCGAAGACAAGGAGTCCTGCGGAAGGCAATGTTTCTTTGGTCTTCCTTGCTATGCCAGCATTTTACACGTCCAGTGATACCAGCAGGTTCTTGAGTCTCCTTGCAAACCGTGCTGCTCAGCAGCATTTTAGTGCCACAGGCGTAGAGGTTTGCTCCACTCACCGTTTACATCATGAACCATCACCCACATTCAACATGCAGCCTCATCAGTTGCATAAGCCACCTCCGTTATTGCCATGTCCAGGCCACCAGAAACAATGCGGGCATACATGTCAGTAACACACCTGTGCAGAGAAAACAGTGATCTGGCGTATTGCACACATGCTGCAACCGGGCTCGGATGCCTGCAGAGCTGTCAAACCCTTTAGCCCTTACCCCTGCAGGCGTTATGATTGCTGCACAGATGTAAAAGAAACCACTCGGCAAAATGTAAGGTTGGGCAAAATTGGGTATAGATCTCTTCTGATCTGTTTATGGACGGTATGAGCGCCAAGCTTTCGGACAAGGCATACGGCATGGAGCAAAACAAAGGGGACTCTCACTGCCGTTCAATTTGCGCAAGGTTCCTTTGCATCCACGATTCTTGCCGAGATTACATTCATGCGAAAAGAGAACTTCATTCGAAAAAGAAACTGCTACCCTGGCTTCTGTCCAGGCCAGCATCCATCAACGGGTCGTCCAACCCCACGGCAGAGCCAATCACATCGGCCGTGATGCGGCCTCTCCAGCCTACTCTGTCATGGTGCAAAGAGAGGGGCCTAAACAGCCCGTATCACTTGGGACAAATGCACTATGCAAAGAAAGTTTCGCACAGGTTGTTGTACCGCTCCGGACTAATTTGTCCACGGCACTGACCCAACGGATCACGTCTTCTGAACTGGCTTCCGCCTGCAGAGCATCTGCAACAAAGACCTCAGGTCATGAATATGAACGTGCCTGCTCAGCGGCGGCACGTCCTCCTTCAAAGTCGTCATCTTCAAATTCCTCCCATGATGCTTTCAAGCATTTAGCTGGTGACACAAAGGCTAAAGAAGCAGGAAAGCACGTCCTGAAAATATGTTGGTGGACCCTTCGGGAACCTCATTTAGATGAACACGAATTGACGGATGCTAGCATGTGGCTCAGTCCGCTGTGAGAGTGCTATCACTGCAGGGGCACTGCTTCAGGAAGGCAGTCCACTGTACCAAAGCGCAGCCGAGGTGAACTCCAGTGACTGGTCTTGCCAGCGCCGTGGACCTAACAGATGTAAGCTGCAGAAACGGTGCAGAAGAGAAAGGGACAGAGGAAGATGTGGAGAACACGCAAAAGCACAATGCGAAGTCGCCGCCACCACCGCTCTGGACACCACCATCACCACAAAAAACTGGATGCTGAGCTTCAAACAATACTGATATACCAAGCCTTCCAGGACTGACACCAAGGAAGACTGCTGCTTCGGGCCCAGTTTAAGTCTCAGATTCCCTCTGGGTGCCGGACTCATTGCTGATACCCGCCATCTTGAGCCGGTGAAAAGAATTGCTTTGAGCCTCGGAATGCAGCCGCTGAGCAACATTGGATCTGTCACTGCCTTTCGCTAAGCTCCCGGCTGCCATGCCAGCTTCCAACCAAGGGCCCCACTGCAAACTCTGCGCTGGGACTCCGCTCAGATGCCAGTGGTGAGCCAAAGCATCCAAGCCTGTGGCACAATGAAGTCTTGTCACGCACCCTGTACTCAAGAGTGTCCACAAAAGAAGTCTCAGCGCTCAACAGGCGTTGGCTGCAGCATAGTTGGCTTGGCCTCACCGTCTGCAGCACCCCAGGCGAGGAAACCCGTGAGCCCAAATGTGAACAGAACTTCTGTGAGCCTGGGGCACCCAGGAGAGATGCGGTGGAAGAATAAAGTACGAAGAAGTCCAGCAGCCGGCCTTCTGCGGCACTGTAGAGGTGCCTGTGCTGCAGAATAATGACACGGCGTACAACTCCAAGCAATCAAGCAAGCCAAATACCCTGGAACTATGCTCGAAGCCAAGAGTCTTTGCCCCTGTTACCTTTGGACCGTAGGTTCTTTCCAAATGCTTGACAGTGAGCTGGGGAACCAAGGCATCATCCAAGACCTTACCACCCAGGGACATGGATGTGGAGCCAAAAACCTGCATCCTGCGATGCAGTGCTTCATGGACTTTCTGCTCCAACTGCAGCTTCAGCTGTCGACAGCTACTATGCTTTCATATACAGTACTTTCCGAAGCGTGCAGTCTGACAGGTGGTCAGCTCACAATTAAAAATGCTGCCAACCAAGTCTAGCCGGGCGAAAACTCGAGGCAGCTATACTGGGATCTGCCCTGTAGGCCCTAGAATGAGGAGGTGAGCTCACAACACAAAGGAATCAGCACTGTGGGAGCCGCTTTGGACACGGGGTGTGCTGTTCTTCAAGGCTGTCCGACTGCTTGGCACACAAACAGTAGAGCATCCAGAAAAACGGCGAAGCCTCCACGCATGCGCCGAATCATTGACACCACTAGGTTCATCGAACCTGACCTATTCCTTTCGCTCCGGACCTGTCACAACCCGAGAACCCTACATCAGCCATGTGCCCAAAGCCCTGCTGCGACAGAACAAAATTGGACCTGGACTGTGTAGGAGCCAGCCTTGCGTGCGTGCCGCGGACAAGCAAAATACGGATGATGCGAAACAAGACAGGCCGCCCTTTTCGGTTCTGGGAAATGAAATCGAACACACAATTGTTAACAGAGGTTTCGCATGAAAAATTCATCTTTCTCTGATACTCTTCCGCATCGATTCCGGTGTAGTCATTTAGACGTCTCTTCCCTGGCCGTTTCGCTGACGCAGCGCTTCCACGACTTTTTCGCGGCCAACTTGCGGACAGATTGAGCCGAAACAGGTGGCTTTCATTGCAAACACTCAAGCTTCAGCCGCTACGATGCGATGGCCTCAAACACTCTGCTGGAGCCCATACATCGTCAATGCACGTGTAGCTCTAATCGGACTCTAACTCAAACCAACTTCTACAAGATTACACTTGCACACCTCCAAACTTAGACATCGCGTTCATACTGGATCTCTGCGCGTCAACAAGAATTTGATTTGAGAAGACGGCCACGAAAGCCAGGGCGAAGAAGAAAGGAAGGACAGAGCAGGTCCGCACCGAAGTCGCTGTGGATATCAGTGCTGCAGTCGAAGTGGTCGGGCTAACAGGCAGCAAATCTCGGCAACACACGGACGGAGAGTTTGCAGCGCCGACACGTGTCTGCCAGTCATGAAACTCGACAAACAAATTCAGCTTGCTTTGCAATGTGCCGAAGGTGGGAGGGCTGGGAGGGCTGCAGGGAGGTCCTCGAGGGGTGGTGTTTACTCAAAATGCCGTTGTAAGGCGTGATGGGCTTCCGTTCTTCATGTTCCGCCCGACAGTCTCGTCCTTCTGCTACGCAATTCCTCATGTCGTCCCCGAGCGGCCTCCCCTGATGTCTTTCGACAGATACGATTGCACTCCCCCCCTTTTGCATGGCCGGTATAGCACTAAATGAAAACAACCCAACCCTAGAGGGACATCAGAGGATGAACAAGGAAATCCTGCAGGTCCGGAAGCCAGAAAGCTCTCAAGGCTTGAAGAAAGCAGGCATGCCAGGATCACGCAAGTCTGAGGTCGCAGCACCAGCCAAATGTAGCAACCCTCGCACTCCTTTCTTGGAAGATTGCAGCCACCTTTTCAGCTCTCGTGCTCCCGCGGGAGAGGCCACGTCACAAGCCAAAGCCTGCACTTCAAGGCTGGATTGCTGCAGCCACGCCCAGTGTTGCCCAAGTTCTGGACCAGGGCATCCGCTTCTGGAGAACAATAGAAACGACTTCGCACCCTCCTCCGCCATGGCTTTTGCCGTGGTTAGTCCCAAAGCACCCAACCCACCAGACAGCAAATAGCTGGCTTCCGGCCACAGCTTCATGCGATGTGGCACGGTAAGCACAACTTTGCCAATGTGCTGGGCACGTTGCAGGAAACGAAGAGCTTCTTCGCCTTTGCCTAGTCCTTCAAACACGTGCATCTCCAGCGGCTTCCATGAACCTAAGAAGGCTTTGCATTTCATGAGTTGATGCACATGCTGCAAGCCATGTGCAGGTGAGCGGTCTGAGAACCCAGCCTTGCAGATCTTGCTCAAGCCGCTTCAGCAGAGCTTGGAAACGGTCAGGTTCATTTTCGCAAACAGCGTCGATGGCAAGCTGGCAGTACTTCACATCCGGGCGGACACTTGCCACCTTAGTCGGTAGATGGCCTTTTGCCTTTCAAAGCTCTGCTGGCCCATCTGGCCCCCTGCCAAACCCAACCCAATCCTGTCCCGGCCTTCTCCGGACTCCAGACATCACGCTTGCCAATCTCCACGAAGCGGCCGCCTCTTGCCAGAAGCCCCAGGCTTCGGCCAATGAAATTGTCGTGGCTCAGCGAGTTGAGCACGACGTCAAGTCCATCTGAGCCCTGCAACAAGAAGAGAGACAGTCGGTCTGAAAGCTGCCATCGTGGCATGCCTACGACAGACTGCAGTAACTTGGATTTTGTGCAAACACACGTCTCTATGTGTGCAACTGCATTTCTCGACAACTGGAAACGTGAAAACCAACCCTCCTCCAGGAGAGTTCTCATTTCCGTCTCGAAGGACTCACCTCAAGCTCATGGGATTTTGAGCTTCTCGCAGCTGGCCAACAGCAAGAATGAGCCACATGAACCACTAGCACTAGCAGCTTCTTAGGCAAGCGGCCATTTCTCGACGAAGCAATGAACTTGACACCGATATCTTTCAAGAACTGCTTTTTCTCTTCGCGGCCGGCTGTTGCATAGACCTTCATGGCATGAAAACGATTGGCTGTTGCAGAATCAAGCTAATGCAGGGCACCTCCCTGTCATCACACAGAATATGAACCGCCAATGCTATTTCGCCGCCTCCGCTCCAAGCCTTTGTGCATATTGGACGGCTACCAAGCCCACTCCACCGGTCGCAGCATGGACCAGCACCTGCACGGCAAAGAGGAGCCAGCAAGCTCGCTGTCTTGGCGTTCTATCGATCATCTCACACCGCCAGCATTGAAGGTCGAAAGACCAGTGTGATCTTATTTCTTCATGGAATTTTGCCAACTGTAGCAACAGGTTCCCATGCCGCTTCACGGGGATAAGGTTCAAAGGTGTCCAAGATGTGGGTGCTGTCGTTCCACGACTGTTCGTAAGAGGCCCTAGCTCATAAGGCCTATGCTCACAAGTTCCCTGTCTGCTTCATCGTCATCACTGATTTCGAAGACGACTGTTGTAGCTCTTGACTTGCTTTCGATTAGCGCGTGTCGGATCAAACGGTGGAAATTACTTTGTTCACTGTCAGAACACACAGCTGAAAAATTTTGTTGACCGAGTGAATTTTTGACAAACATGATGATACAATCTCAAGCATGTCACTCGGAGTCATTTATGAGCATGATACATTCGCAGGGCGTATTCAGAACGCTGAGTGTCGCAGGGTGAATACCTGAGACACCTACAATGCTCTTTGACCTGCCGAACGCGGACATGCCAAGCCGCTGCAAAGGGGTTTAAGATTCTCAGGTAACAAATGCGTAGCCAACAAGGCCAGGAATCTTCAACTTCTGGAGGATGCCTTCGCAAGACGTTGTCCGTGCCTTCTCCCCCTTCTGCAACTTGGCCAACTCTGCAAAAGCTACGTCAACGGTCGTGTAGACAGTCGGCAAAGCTGCAGCAGCACCTGGTGAGGCAACCAGCTATGCAAACCCCGAGCTGGAGAATTCTCGAGCGAGTGCCATGCCTGGCGAGTACTGACCAGGACGCGGAACCAGAAGCTGTCGCGGGGTGGTGGCCTGCAGACCAGGAGCTTCGAAGCCAAGGCTCAAAAATCGCGACAAGACTCATCTGATGCTAAGACCATGATGCACCAATGGATTTTAAGGTGCGCCTCTGTAGCTGTTACCCACTTGCTCGGAATGGCACTGAGGCCGGCACATATGTCTTGAGGCACCCCCAGACAATTCCAAAGGCATCATCTCCACAGCGCAATCCTGACCAAACAGATGAGTGCACAGAGGTAGCTTTGCGAACTTGCGGCCTTCAGAATTGCTGCCAGCGAGGTTCACAACCTCATGAGCTGCGACAGATGCAGACATGGCACAGCCAAAATCTAGGCGTTGTGCACGGCTCGCTGGGGCAAGGACGGTGCCACTGCAGTCCAAGCCGGGCTCGCCAGGATCACCTGGCTCAGACATTCAGTTACGAGGACGGGAGATGGAGCTGAGCGAATGAGCAAGGGCGAAAGGGAAGGGGAGGGGAGGGAGTGGAATGTGCTCAAGTTCGCCAGGGTCACCTGGGTACATACCCATCACCTTGGATCTTTTTAAACCTCCAAGTTCTAAATTGAACATGCAGCTGCAGATGGAATCGAGGCAAATCTCATGCAGGAACAAAGTCATTCCTGCAAGATATGCTCTGAGCTAAGCAGCGTTGAGTACGTCCCGGAAGTTCAAACCGATGGCTTCCACGCGAACTTCCACTTCTCCGTTCTGCGCTGCAGGCCTGGCCTTCCTGGGAGCTGCAGACTCTGCACATGAGTTGAAGACAACAACAAAAAATCAACTGCCATCTCCCACTGCAACCAGGCTTCTGGGGGATCGGGGACAGATTCTTCAGGCTGCCACGAGAGGGCATGTGCAGCGCCAGTGGCCACGTGGGCTTCAAGTCATGACGCCCCAAGCGGGCGGCAAGCACAGTCGAGCGATGCACAAGGGCCGCTTCTGCACATAGCCAAGGTGACAAGTCCACACAGCTTGAGTTTTGCCAGTCCCGGCCGTTGAGGTCCACACAAGTTACTCTCAAGTCTGGGCTCTCCATGCTTGCAGACCTCGCCAAGCCCCACAAGCCTCCAGGGACGTTTCATGAAGTGTTGCGACATCATTTGTGAAAAGCCAAACGGCCTGCATGATCAGGGGCGTGTTGCTGCACGGACATCTCAGGTGGCTGTACCCCACCTGCCGTCATCTCAATCCGAAAAATGCTGACTTCACTACAGTTTGTGATGTCCAGCCTGTCACGAAGAGCAATCGGGGCGAAACTGTTGAGGCCAACGCTGCTTGCAGCAGCTGCAGCGCAGTTTTCAGCACATATAGCTGCTCGCCCAAACCATCCAGCACAACCGTGCCGATGCTTCCAGCCTTCAGCACACGGCAGGGCAACTCTCTCAGGATCACATGAGATCGATAATCGCCACGAAGCCTTGATAGAAGACACGGCATCGTCAACAGAAATCACACCTCGGCATGGGACTGACCTGTCAACACCCAGAAAACTTGAGCATCATCTTGTGCCAGTCTCAATTGAGAAGCAGACCAACAGCAACATCGGCAAATCCGATGCGTTCTGCCAAGTCTTTGCTGCGCAACGAGTCTCCTGCGCTCTACTCCCAGATGTCACCGGCTGCTTCGCACTTCCCTAGCCTTATAAAGCAAACTGGGGTTTTGGAATTTTGAAGTGTGCACAGCGAGCAACCGGGCCATCAGCAACATAGGTTTCCCTAGCTCTGATGTGCGTAAGAAAAGGAGGAGTTGGACCAAAGGAGCTTCTTGCACGTTGGCAGCCCCGCTAGCTTGTTCCAAACTGGACCGTTCACTGCCAGCCTGTGAAGTTGCACGAAGGTAGCAGGGAAGGCCTGTGCGGTCTGTGAGAGCATGTGAGAGCCAGTGCCACGCCAATTCGGCGCACTGCGCTGCTCAGTGTACTCTACGACGGCCTAGCCTAATCGCTGACTTTATACAGTACCACCCCTGCAAACAAACGCCTTCGTACAAACACGTTCCTTCCAGGTTGTTCGGGGTTGCGGTCAAAACATGACCAAACAACTTTAGCTGTGCCCTGTGGATGTGGTGTGTGAGCGCGGGTTCGTCGACGAGGGCTCGAACACCTTCGTTCCTGATGATTTGTGCCAAACAGCGGCCACTTAGCCAACATTTTTGGTGGTCACTTCGCAAACCCGAGCCCCCGCATCAAACAGTCACTTAGCAACAGTGTCTGCGGTCACCTCGCGATTTCGCTGACATGCCTAGAAATGTCAAGAGTTTTGCGCGGCTCCTGATGACACCAAGGCAACCGGAGCTGGAAGGGATGTCATGTTGTCCTCCCCTCTGCTGATGTTGACATCTTTCCATTGGACATGATACCTCAGGCTCAAATCTGAACTGGTCACTCCTGATGGAGAAAGTCCTAGGTCCCCCGCAAACATTCAGAAGACTCCTCTGCAGTGTGCATGGAATGCTGTGTGAGCTGGGACTTGACCTGGCCAGCGCAGCTTGCACTTGAAGCCACATGGCTGGCTTTCAAGACTTCTGCATGGACATTCGCTTCATGACGGACTAAAATCCACGAGTTGCTGTCCCAGCGGCTTGGCCGGATCGACGGCAGCTGGCAGCCTCCAAACATGCAACCACCTGCCCCTCAGAGCTGAAGATCTCAATGTCTGCCACAACTGCCGTCTCCGTTCGCTCCTTGCAGCTAGATCATGATAACTAAAGCTAGGAGCAAACCAACAAAACCCAAGAACTCATGAACAGTTGCGAACAGGGTCCTGAACGCGCACACCAGCCCAAAGCTCTCTGGAGTGGCAGTGGACAGCCAGAGTCGTGCGTCGCACTGAAAACGGAAGGTAGAGGGCCTCTTGATCACCGTGCCGCCCTCTTGCAGCAAGCATGACCAGCAGTTGGAACGCACCATCAAGCACAGCTGGATGCAACAACTGCATCTTATGCTCCCATGCCTGCGCTGAACCGACAACACAGGGGTCACATAATTGAGCCACTGCCACCTCATCTGAAACTAACGTCACATTTCGCAATGTACGAAATGACTCTCCGTAGCTGAGCCCTCGCTCAGTAAATGATGTGTATAGCTGGCTCACATCGGCTCTGGATGAGTTCTGCAGGTGAGGTGAACGATGCCACTTGTCGAGTATTCCGGGCGTCTGCTCCATGTTGGGTAACATTGCGGAGGCCCCAAAGCGAGCATGAACAATTGTGCTGCTCGGGGCAGCTACACCGATGCTGCAGATCTCCGTGAGTTCTGCTGATGCATGGCAGTGGATCTTCGTCACTTTGGAATCTGGAACAAGGAATGGCACCTCGAAGACTGCGTCAGAAAGTCTCACTGCTGCATCCGCCCGTACAGTTTCTGCAAGCTGGATGTGCGAAGCTGCTGCAAGGAGCAGGTGGCTTGCACCAGGCAGAACGATCTTGTCAGAGACACGATGCTGCTTAAACAGCTGCATCATCTGGCTGTCGAGATCCAGAGTGGATTCGAATGTCGCAGTTCCGCGGGCATCCACACGTGTCTTGCACCCCAGCCTCAGTCTTGAGCAGTGATGAACGAAGGGACATGCTGTCTGTTTTTTCACTTGCCTTGCGTGTGCTTGCCTCAACTGGATGTGCTTGGACTTCCCAATAATTATTCACAGGTGCAGAGGATGAAGAAGCGGTGAGCGCCAGGAAAGCGACTGCGGCGTCAATTCTGAAGGTCGGTTGAAGGCAATGCCCAAGGCACGTGAAGACGTAAGTATGCTGTCGACTTCATCTCCTTGTGCGTTTGGGACTAGACAGATGCTGCTTGAGCACCCTTTCTTACCACACTCCTTGGACAAAAAAAGAGGCTTCAACGCAACACCAGGCATCTTCCAGGCTGAAGAGAGGACAGCCATTGTAACTTGTCAAGGTCTTTGCCAGCCAGGTCTGCCAAGCAGCGACGACCCATCCTTGTTGCAGGTTTACACTTGGCAGGTCTTCCTCTAGCTAGCGAAATCCAGCTGCCTCACAAGGACAGGCTGTGGCCCGATTTCCAAGTAGGCCTGTCAATCTCATGCCATCTCACAGTTGTCCCAGGATGGATCAGAGCAGCAGCCCCCGCAAAGCAGGCCAGAGTTGCATCACATCCCAGGCGGTGAAGCTCTGACATGCCTAACAACTTCGATCTGCATACCCTTAGACCTAGCTGCATCACAACTCGCGGTGATCGCGGCCTTGGCTGAAGAGCACCGGCTTGGCTTCATCATGGCCTGGGTCACGAGCAGTGTACCCGAAGCTCTGCACCAGAAATGGAAATCGAAGGGCGTCGCCTAAGAGCAACATCGGACTAGCCTGAGACTGCCACTCACCCAGTAACTGGGATCGCACAGCGCGTTGGACACTTTGGTGCCCGCCAGGCTGGAGATAAAAGCAATTTGCTCGCAGGGCGGCTGCAACCTGAGGACGATGCTCATCCCAATGCCAAGACGCACTTGACAGCTTGCTTGGACTCCTCTGGAAGCCCTCTTCCCGACATGTGGGGCATTCCAAACATGATCAAGCGGCTGGCACCCCTCTATTGCCTTGCGCAGCTCTGGCAGGATTGGCGCCATCAGGGGTGAGTGCATCGCATGAGGAATGTTAAGCCTCATCAGGTGAATAAAGCACGTCTGCTCATTCCCGTGCCAAACTGTTTCAGTACATCCTCATGAGTATCCTGGCAAATGCCTGTTGACGACCTCTGCGACAAGAAATAAATAGAACAAGGCTCCCTACAGAAGAAACACGTTGCCAAGGGATCTCCTAGCAAGCTTTGCCAGGAAGCATTTTGCTTTGAGCTGCCACTTTCTGACACACTCGCCTGAGGCAGCACATGTAGCTTTCTACATCTGAACGAACCACACTCCCCAGCTGCTGCTGTTGCTGCTGCTGCTGCCATGGTACAGCACCGCCTCTTTGTGACCAGAGACCACCGTTTGCAAAGGACCATTGACTGCCTCATGCTGCACATACATCCACAACAACTTGCAGCCATCCGCAAGAACACCTGGGCACCCCACAGCAATGACTACAGTCTCGTCATTCACTTCATGCTGCAAGTCGGTGACCACCTCTGCTCCACAAGTAGTACAATGTTGCATCGGTTCGATTCGAACTGGCGTGCCTTCTCGACGTCTTCTACCGAGGCAAAGATTGCTGCCATTGCGCCGATTCCTGCGAAAAGCCAGACAGCCCTGTTTATGCCAGGAGAAACTGCTTCAAGTGCTAAAAAAAATGTCCTGGCTTGCACATCTCATCGATGAGTTCCGCACGTCTGGTGACCAGTCGCAATGCGACCTGCAAAGACATTGTTCCTGCCAGCACAGCAGCCGCATACTCGCCAACCTTAGTTGAAACTCCACGATCGCAAACTCTCGCAAAGATTGGTGGAGCTGGTTTAACCTTACAAAACCTGACTCGACCCCTAGGTGTAAGAACAAGCGGGGCTTGCAGGCAACACATACTGTAAAACCCAAAGTCCCTCTATTGTGAATCTCCAAACGCATTTGGCAAATGAAGTGCATGCTAATACCACCCAGCCACACTGTGACCGAAGACAGCATGTGGACTGAGACCTCGTGCCTTCCACATCTCGCTGAGTGCGTACTCCAGCACGAAAATCGCTATCTGCGATCGGGCAGTTGACCTTACAAACAAGGCTTTACATTGCGCCGTGAAGGTCAAACAATACTCTCCAAGCCACCCCTCGGCAGGGATGCCCAGCTCATGTGGTGCAAAGAGCCACTCTCGAAGATCCTTGGCACCATGGCAACGTTTGATGGCAAAGGACATTCCTCAGCACCAAGCTTTAATCCAATTCCGACCTGTTTTCATGTGTGTAGCTACGTGAAGTGAAGAACTCAATCTCCAAGGTGTTCGACAAAATATGAATCAATGCAAGGCGTCCTGGATCTGGTGTCCCTCCAGGGCCTCCAGAACTTGCTCGCAACGATCCAGCGCAGCACGGAAAGCATCCTCAGAGTGATCGACCTAATCCTAGAGGAGCATTTTAGGAGAACCCAGCCCTGAAAATCTTGAATCTGAATCCAGAGTACTGTAGAACCTAGCAGCGTGGGCCAGACTGTCAACATCCGTCCAGGGTGCATGGTGATTTGGTTTGGAATGCTGTGCATCTCCAATCTCCCTTCAGCCTCTGGCCTAAAATGCATCTTCGAAAGAAGTGTGGAAGGCATTCAATTGGTGAGTTGCATTCAAATTTGGACCCTCCGCCAAACATTCCAAACCTCAGAGGCCGTGGAACAATCAAAATCCGAGAGTACGAGTTGTGCTTCCATGGAGAAAATCAATGTCTTCTAAGAGCGTGTCTTCTTGGCATCTTCATCAGCATGCTCACGATGAGCGTGAATCGCGTGAACATGCATGCTCTCCTTTGGAAGGGACAAGGAGAAGAAAACAATGTTAGCATCTGAGCATCGTCTGTCTTGTCCAGCTGTCTACCCATCTCTGGCAGCTGGGAACCTTGACCTGGCCGTGCATCGGGCCACAAAGCTCACGCAAAAGAGACTGCCCCTGCTGGGGAGTTGCAAGCCTGTGAAGAGGAAGGCCACCCGCTTCGGCCACGGTGGTCCAGTCCCTGTGGCATCTTCCTGTCGTGTGTCGTAGACTATGCCTAGAGGCAAGAACCTCGGCATACGCAAGGCCTGAGATGTCCCAGTGACTTGGTCGAGGCGCGAAGTGTCCTTCACATTTCATCCATCTCCCTTGGGCTGTGACTCAAACTGACACAGAGCCGATCCTCTCCACCGTTCCGAGCGGGCATCAGGAGCCTCGTGCTGCGATGTATCTTTAAAGTAGACGCCATTGCTAGACGGCGCGATGCTGATGCAAGCTTGCTGTCCAAGCTGCGCGTGAGTGTTGGTGCCGCCAAAACCGAATGAAGACACTCCCATGCCCAAAGTTGCCTGACAGTTTGGTGGCCCAAGGCAACCGGCACGTTACACGAGGAACATGACCCTCAAAACGAAATTACACCAAAAACCGTTGCACCTCACTCGACAAAGACAGTTCGTCGGTCGGCACGTTGAGACGGGAGTTCTCAAGGAAAATGTGCGGATTGAGCTCCTCGTCCACGTTTCAGACATGCACCGGGGTTCACTACAAGTAGTCACTTTGGCCGGTCCTGAAAGTGGATGTTTGGAGGAACTTCTTGGTGTCGCAGACAAGACACCACCTCATAAGACAAAAGGACGAACACAAATCCAGCATCACAATGTCGACACACGAAGAGGAAGAACACCAACATTGAGATCAAAGCCTTTGTCAGGCCAGCCAGGCCTGGCGATTGTGCTGCTGAACTCCAAATCGCTAGGTGCAAACGCAGCAGCGATCTGCCTGCCGCCCCTTCTAAGTGGCCATGATTCGATTTTCCAGCCTGCATGCACACGCACAGAAGGAGTTGCATTGTTCCTTGCATCTGCGGAGTTGCCAACAAGAGGCTGCCAAGAAAAGCGGCATGCTTTGCTCCAACCTTAGCCGGCACCCCCAGCTACATGTCTTCCTATGTCTATGACTGTGCTCCGTGACCCGCAGGTGCAAAGCATTAAGCTGGCTAGATTTGTTCAGTCTCTTGCCAATTCCACCAAGAGGCTCTAATACTGCCTTGATAGCGCCAACTTCGATGGGATCTCCCAATGCAGTGCCGGTTCCATGACCTGGAAGATTGCTGCTGTCGCCGTGTGTCTGGCTCACGCAAGTGTGGATCAAAGGCAACAGCAAGTGAGCCCCTCTGAACTCTGAACCGCGGCAGCACAAACGGCAGCCAGAGTATCTTGCAATGAGGCTGCGTGACTGCTTGCAACATTGTAACAGCAGTGTTGCAAGGCTGGAATCTAGAATGCTAGACCCCAAGACTGACAAAAATCGGGTCATCCAAGGCACATTCGATAGCACCTAGCGCCAGTGCAGAAATCCGCCCTTCGCGCAACACCTCGCGCAGCAGATCCTCCTGACGTGGACCTGAGGATATTCTGTTCACGTGATGTTCGATGCAGCAGTTCAAGTTGATGCCCAGTATCTGTTCAGAGTCCGACAGTTAGATGCATGTTCACACCTGCACGCTTCGTTTGCACAGCCTAGTGAATGACTCGAAAATTGAACACATAGCCTAAGCAGTAAGAGGATTGTGTGCTGCTTGGACTTCTCATGCAAATAAGACTGGACATCACAGCTAAAATTTGTTGAGCCTCGTGAAATTTCGAAACAGTGCTATGACATTTTCAACAAGCATATTCCATGCAGGGAGCCATTCGGAGCAGTCAGAGTCGCGCTTCTCCCATCCTGGTTCATGACCTTACAATTGATCCGTCTTGCTCTGTGCAGCAGTAGTCGTCTGTCTGCGACCAAGCCACCACCGCACGCACCTGCTTCGAATTGACTCATGCACTTCAACTCACATGCAGGTGCGGGCTTCACAAACTTCGCAGTCTTTCCAAAGATGCTCTATCACAGCCGGATCGGCTCTCCCGGATGTCTGAAACACAAGCCGCAACAACAGTCACACGTATCTTCAGTGAGCTGAACACCCCAAATCATTTTGGGTGTACGGTTTAGGGAGCTCCTGCAAACTTAGAGCCAGACAGTCTGAACTTCAAAACAACCTCTCGGGGTGGCGGTTTAGGATTGATTTAGGGTGGCCCCAGAAGAACCCCGAGGAACTGAACCACATGCTTCAACCACAAGTAATGTACAGTCAAAAGTACACCCGCATGCCGCAGCTGTGCTCCAAATTCACATGGATCAAGGGTGGGCTACATTCGAAGCGTCGGGGATGCCTCTGCTGCCATCTGGCATCGTCCGTTTTCTGCATCAACCAAAGACTTTAGTAGCATGGCACCAGCGCCCTCGCCGCGTATGTACCCTGCGTCCAGCAGGGTGGCAAAACATGAGAACACAGCTTGACACGAGTGTAAAGCATTCCCTTCGTCTTGCCGTCAAAGCACCATCGGCAGTTGCGTTAAATGTCTTGCAGCGCCCATCGCGTGAAAGCATGTTGGCAGCGGAACGCAGCACAAAGCTGTTGGGCCCATGTAGCACCTGAGCTGCTTCACCGTCACAGCCCTGTACACGCAATGATGGAAACGCCGAAACTGGAATACCAAGCAAGTACTGCATCTGCCTCAGCGGAAGCCAGCAGTGCTCCGCCGCCGAGAACACCAGATCGTTGGCCCTGGAACTCCGCACTTCAAACTCTGTGCGTTGTGTTTAACCACCTAGAATCTACCAAAAGCTTCTTTCCGGCCCTGTCCCCTTCATACCCTTCTGTTCGTGTAACTCACGTCCAAAACGGCTGTCCGCCCTTCCTCCAGGCACCGCAACGCCGCATGGAGTGCTGATATCGAAGATGAGCAAGCAGTGTCAATCTCAGCAGAGCATTGAAAAAGAATGCATGGCAAGACCTACTAATGCATGGCTTCCTCCGCACTTCTGAGACGAGGGCTGTCATACTCGGCCCTGTGAGGCCGAAGATGTAGCCTTAAAACAAGAAGAACAAGTATGGCAAGCATCTCATCCAGCGATGCTGTTCTGTTCTTTCTGCTGCCGGAACACTGATGCGGTTGGCGGCCATGCCGCATGAAACTCCCGGGCCAGTGTAGACTCCAGCTTGCGGAAGGGCCAGCTGGTACCAATCCAGGTTGCTCAAGGCTGCGAAGACACCCTTAGCACAAGCCGTTGCATATCACTTGTTGCCGAAAAGTCAAGCACGGGAACTGAAGGAGTCTTCCCGAACTCCTTCCCTCCGTTGCTCCACCCCTGCTGACGAGTGCGACCCAAGTACTTGGAGTGATAAACGACTTGTAGCCCAGACAACCCGTTTCTGCCCGGGATGACCCCGAGCTGGCCAGCAACAAACTACTCCTTTCTTGGTGCGCGTCTTTCTGGCCAAGGTGCCATGGGAGTGTTTTGCAGGAGTCCCTTGTCATATCCTAGGCTGTCAAATCGCATTATGCATGTGGGCAGCAAGCAACGTCAGCCTCATTCCCTCAGAATCTGTACAGTAGCTGTCGCCTCTGATTCGTATCACCAAAGCTAGCACAACACAATTCTGCAAGAAGGCCATCGGCGTGAAGCGCATCGTGAGCAGCATTGAGAAGAAGTCTCTGTTGCGGATCTGTTGTCTTGGCCTTTGGGTGTGCTTCAAGTTCGAGCCAAGCAGGATGCTCTTACATCCACAACCGTCATGTTGCCGGCCTCGGCCGTGCCAAGTCCAAAGTAAGTCAGGTCAAAAAGCTCCGCACCCTTGTCATGATGGGTCAATTGGAGAGAACCACTCGAGGCTTTTACACAGCATCCAGACAGTGTGGTGTGATGTCTTGACTGGGCCTCGATGAAGCCGCCATGACGTGCATATGTCTTTCCTTGCTGGTTCTCTTCGCAGAAGTACAGCTGATGGTCCCAGCCTACCAGACAGACAATGCATTCTAGAAACAGATGCATGGCAATCTCAAAACAAGCTGTGCGTCAGGCGGGAGAAAGGAACTTCGATCACTGAATCGTGTTTGCTTGCCAATGCTTCTCGAAGCTGTGACACACCTTCACAACAACGTGCATGTGCTGTGGCATGTTTACTGAATTGCATACCCCGTTGGAAAGACTCCTCCCCGCCAAGCCGCTCCCAGAACCACCAGGAAACTCACAAGCTGTGGAGACAATGACCTCGGCGAAAACACCCTCTATCACAGCCATGCTTGGAACGGCAAGATGCACAATCATTCCTGAGTTTGCGAGAACGTTGTTGATCTTGGTGCAATCAGGGAGCATGTGCAAATCTCCGAGACAGGTCTAGTCCGTCGGGCACTTGCCCTTCATCAGCATCAATGGTGGCAGGACCACCAGGCGATGCAGTGCGTGGCAGCAATACGTTATCCACAATGTCCTTGGAAGCAAAGCGAGCACTCAAATTCAGTATCAGTCTGCAGCACGAAACTCTTCAAGAGATGAACAATGAACACAAAGCACGCCATGGAAGCACATGAGACTCTATGCGGTGCCTAGATAAGGACCTTTCACAAGGAAAGCCCAGCCTCCACCTCGCAACAAAACAGTCAACCGAAAAGGCGACACTACAACGCTGTGAAGGCACACCTGAAGCTACATGAAACGTACTACGGGTCCCATTTCCTTTGAAAGCTCTGTGTCAGACAATGGAGTGGGCCGTGAATTCCAGCAGCCTCTATAGCATGACATCAGAGGGTTGTTCTAAAGGTCCGTGTCTTCGGCTTATACAAACCCGGCTGTGACAACACTTTTCCGCAAAAGCTTATCAGAACACCACATGATTCAATCAGATCCAGCAGCTGCCTGCCGGCTTTGAGTGCTTGTGTGAGCCTTGATCCTGCTTGAATCCTGAAACCTGATGAGGCCAGAGTTCCTTTTTGTCTGGTTGCACCACGAGTTTACTCCTGGAGAGCTGTGATCTCTTCAACCCGACTAGCCCGCAGGGGTTGTCCTTGCTGGGCTTAATTTTGACGTGCAGAAGTGTCGCTTTTAGCAGAGTGCAACAAAGACTCCAGGAAAGCTCAGGCGTGTGTTGTTGGGAGGCTCCGAAAGCTGGCAAGAATGAGCATCTCGTGTGTTGCATAAGTCCGGCTTCGACGGTCCTGATGTTAAAGACCCACGACCAAGTGGTATAGATGCGCCGTAAGCCACATAGCCTAGACCTTTTACGAAAGATACGGCAAAACTTTCTTTTGCATTTTGGACGATGGTGCCAAGAGCATGTGCAAATATATGAAAATCTAAGATGTACATGCACTTAAAGCTTCGCAAAAGTTCCGCTTGATTAGGCGCGAAAGGGAAATTTTGAAAACAGTTTTTACACGAAAGTTAGCACTATCCCCTTGTTTCCCTTTGAAGGTAATGTTGAAACCTCCCAAAAAAAAACCTGCAGTAATGCTCAAAACGCTCTGGGCAGACCCTTCTGAATCCTACAGATCAACACGAATTGTGTCGTTGGCACATCTCTGTGACGGATTGAGTTTGTGCTCCCGCCCTCTACCCTCGAACCTGTTTCGCGATTTCGTTGCTGCATTGCTGGTGTGCACTGTCACATGGTCCTTTGCATCTTTCCTTTTGCCTTCGTCGAGTCCCTGGGCACACTCTCTGAACTATCTACCAGACCAAAGGCTAACGTGCTCTCCAAGGGCATGCACTTGCCGAGATGCAAGAAATAACCGCTCATCATGCATGTCAGAATCCGCAGATCGTCAATCACTAACATATCTCCGCACGGCACGTCGATCGTAAGGTGGTCGAACAGCAAGGTAGGCTTCAAGTTGAGCGTTAAACGCTTGAGGTGCATGATGATACACGCAAATAAACAGACGCCAGCAAATTGTCTTGCACCTTGCGACTCGAGAATGCTTGAGTGTAGCTATCAAACCATGCAGCCTGTTGAGCGTCTGCACAAAGCGCACCGCACCCGCTGAATCCACGACGCCCAAATCAAGTAGACGATGGGGCACCTTGGACGACAAACCGCAACTTGCAAACATGAGCACATGGTCTCATTAGCCAACTGCCAAGCTATGGACCTGGAAGATATCGGCGAAAATGTCCTGCAAGACGAATGAATGCAAGAGTACTAAATTTCTGCATGAACACGAATGCAAGAGCCATCCTTCAACAAATCCACAAGAGACTGCCGGGAAGTGACACCAAACATGCCATCGGTCGACCTGCACACACAACAAGATTCAAAGGCGGTCTGCCTTCTGCAACAAAGGTAGCATGGCCTCAGTGCCATCTGGCCCTGACTGACAGCTCGCGCCCAGAAGTAAATGTTTGAAATGCTCATGCTGTTCGTAAGCATGTGTCATGGTAAAAATGTCTGCGCATTGTATCTAAGGCGCCACCAAGTTTCAAAAAATGGCTGCGTGCGCGGGCCGTTCTTCTACACGCACACCCTACATTGCTTACCACCGATACCAATGCCAGCGTGTCCAAAAAAGGATCACTTTAGAAGGCTTGGTGACAGCATGCCGCGCAAAACATGCACCTGATTTACGACGACACCTGCCATACTCTCAGTGCGCGTGATTTGAATAATGCAAACTCTTCCAGGTGGAAGAACTGCTGTAAAGCATTTGTGCCGTCGGCTCTTACTTGGGTTCGGTAGCGGAGCTTCGGTGAGAGAGCTGCTCCACGAGTCACAAGAGCGTCCGGTGGAGCCAAGGGCAGAGATCGAGAGCAGAGCTTTTCTTCTTCGGTTTCAGTGTTTGGGCGCCATTCTCTGTGGCGCTGACTTTCAAAGTCTGACAGTATGGCCACCGAGCAGGCCTCACAGTCGTCTGCCTCTGGAGGTCAAAGAGGAAGAAGGCTTTTGGAGGGACCGAGATGCCTCACCACCATATGATGGACGGCGACCTGATCAAACCTTTGAGAAGTGGCAGGAAAAGCTTGGACCTTGGGAGCTTGGGACGGAAGTCTCCAAGGAAAAGTCGGGAGTCAAGATCCTGAGACAACTCTTGGGACCAGCAAGGGCGGCAGCTGAGTCTTTGTCGTACAGAAACAACTTGGTCAAGGCTTTGAAAGGGCACTTCGCTTCCACCTGGAGTCTTCGCTGCACCGAGTGTTCGAAGCGGCCATCTACCCGCGAGACCTTCGGCGACTGCGTCATACGGATGGAGCATGCGGCTAAGGAGCTGCAGCGCCAAGGTGTGAAGCTGGGAGACATAGTTCTTGGCTATGTTATGCTCCGGAGTGCAAATCTTTCAGAGTACCAGGAGAACCAGTTGTTGACCTGGGGTGAAGGAAAGTACGACGGGGCAACGGTTGTAAGAGGGCTTCGCAGGCTAGATAAGAGTGTTCACGAGACCAAGAGAAAGAACACTACGCATCTTCTTGAAGATAGTCATGCTGAAGATCCAGACCTGCCCGAGGAGGAGAACCAGGAAACCTTGTGGGAGCTCAGCCCGGCGACTTCGACGAGGATGACAAGGACGATGACTACGTCTACATCGGAGAGGGAGAGATGCAGGAGATGTACGATGAAGAGCATGTCCAAGAGGCTCTGGCCACCTACCAGGACGTCAGAAGATCGTTTCGCGAACACAAGAACAACCGCGGCTTTTATCCTCGAGGACGAAGCCGCTCTGGAGATACGGGAAGTTTACAAGGAGGCCGGAAAGTCCACTCTGGGGCTCAAGGGCAAAGAGGCGGTCAAGTTCGCAAAGGGTGGCACAAGAATCCATGTAGACATGCTGAAGCTGCGGACGAGATGCGCTCGATGTGGAGCAATCGGGCACGGGGCAAAAGAATGCCAGCACACCCCCGATGCCAGAGGAAAGGCGGCAGCTGCTGCCCTTCGCAGCTTTTCGAGTACCCCATCGTCAAGTGCACGTTCGGGCTTCTTTGTCAGATCTGAGGGAGAAGCAAGCCTTCACAGCTATGCAGTCAAGAATGTGAAAAACAAGGAGCGCGACTACCTGCCTTACCTGCCCACGAGAAAATCAATGGTTTCCCTTAGAATCAGATGGCACATCAGGAGAAAATCAACGGCACCCATCAGAATCAGGAGGCACACCGGGAGAAAATCGATTTTTTCGTTCAGAATCAGAAGTCACACCAGGAGGTCCTTTTTGATGTTGTTGTGGGTCGTATACTGCAGAGAGTCAGCACGGTGGGTCGTTTTTGACTTTAGGTCAGGTGTCTCGGATTGAGAAGTACGCTGGCAAGCTGCTGGCCCAGAGTGACTACCCAATCGTGTCCCTGGAGTTCATCAAGAGGTTTCCGTCTATCCGTGCCAGACAAAGGGGTGCAACCTCGTCTTCGGGTTGTACGTTTATGGGAACCAGTGTGGTCTGACCAACCGGTTCCAAGGAAAGGGCAGGATCCAGGAAGATGCCTTGGGGACTACTTTCGCTCTGGGATGCTGGAGCAAATCCTCACCGAGACGTCAACAACCGACCGGGCTCTCGAAACTACGTGCTTGGCTTTGGCAAGTACAAGAATGGAGAGGTTTGGAGACAGACCGACTTTAAGGGGAAAGTTCGAAGACGGAGTGGAAGGCTTTGCCGAACGGCCAAAAGATCTTTTGGCGTGCAGGATGAATGTGAAGAACAAGATATGCATGAATCGGAAGAATGTACTGGAACCCGATATCTCCTCAGCGCCCTTGCCTCAAAAGCTTTGGATGAGATCGAGTTGGAGAAGACAAACCAGCTCAAGGACCTTGGATTCTCCGTTTCGAAGAACCAGGCGATGTATCGGCATGATGGTAACAACGACGGCCACGGCGGTGTTCCTGTAGAAATCTATGCTGAGGACGAACAAGGGGGTGATGGTGATCTGGTCTAGTCTTCCACGACTGTTCACCAGATGCAACCGAGTTGAAAGGGATGCTGTGAAGGAGTGCAAGTGTAAGGTGCGGGGCCAAAGCAAAACCAAAGGCGGCGATCTTCTAAGGAATCTCAAAAGTGTTGACGCTCGCTATGCTTGGTGAACGTTTGGGTCTGGAATCCAAGCAAGTGAAAGACTTCTTCCACACAACTGGTGCCCTGATGATGGGCTCTCTCAGGGCTTCGAATTGGCTGATCGGGGCCGCTACTGTGGCATCTGAACCTGCGTCAGCAAAGACTTTGAACCTCATTTAGTCTCCGGAAACGATCTTGATTTTCGCTTGAACCCTGGCAGTTTCTGCCTTGAAGGATGATTTTTCATGTTTCAAATAATTGCTATGGAATATCATGCTGCCGAATTCTGCTCTAGCTTCATTTTTGGGTCTACACTTAAGGGCCGGTTCGATGAAGC